>JAHWFP010049195.1:43271-56611 GCA_023313725.1 Lithobius niger | reverse complement strand
CGGTCCTTTAATGATATCCATTTATCTTAATTGGAATGGCTACTGCCGCAGTTTAAAGATGTAACTTGTGGTAAATAGGTGCAAAACCATAGTGCTACCACGTAGGTAAACTGCCGAAACTTAGCTCCTAATTACAATAAATCTGTTTAATTACCCTTGTTGGAAAAAAAAAATACATCTCCATCTGATATCTAAGCCAAATACATTCATTCATCTTAATTAGAACGGCTACTGAATCGCTTTAAAGATGTAACTTAAGGTGAATTGATAAAAAATGTATCGCTACAGCATAGTGAAATAGCCACAACTTAGCTCCTAATTGCGAACACGCTATACAGTGGATATGACTTGGTGTTTGCTAGTTACTAATCATTGCAAACGAACTCATGTTTTTGAACACTAATGTTAATCTGCTTCTACCTTATAAGTTTATTTTAAAATTATAAAAAAAACACTTGAATTTGAATTTTGCCATCATTTTGGTCGCCATCTTGTCGTGGGAAGTCTTGGCACCTTTTAGAGCATTTTTTAAAAATTCGGCAGACTTTAAAACCTAGCAGCTTACACCAAACTTACATACATTAGTATAATTTTGAATTTTTTTATTGTATGGTGGCCACTTTAAAAACACCCCTTCCTAAAAGTTTATCATGGGTGTGGATGTGAAGTACACCAGAGATGGTGTTATCCTCATAAAGTGCAGTTTTTTTTTCTGCTTACCCCTAGGACTAAATAGAATTTTTACGCTGGTACTTTATACGCTTAGCATAAAAAAATTTAAGCGGATAACATACGGAAGTAATCCTTAAAAACAACTTAATGCTCTAAAGAGCTATCAGGACCATTAAACCATCCTGTTGCACTAATATGTATCAAAGAAGCTCCAGGTTGTTTTGGGGGAGGCTGAGGATTCTTTTACACGAATTAATGCGATGCTGATGGCTTACATGTCTTTTTGTTGTTTCCGCTTCTTTAGAGCGTTTTTTTTTTATCTGCTTTCATATTCTTAATCGTTTTTGATATTGACAGCATGATAATATTAGAAACAAATAATTAACATCCAATATACAATTTATTTACATGGTAAAATATTTTTTCTCCTCCTCCGCCTACCCCCCCTGAGAAACAACTACTTTTTTTCGTTGGTTTCATAGGCTGGTATGAATGAAACTGTTACTTGTAAATCAAAGTCATTCTAATATGATCATGGTTGATTTTTTCAGTGCATAGTCTTGAAACCTGTTCAGTGTTAAAATGTAATTAAATGAGGACTCGTTTCCTATTTCTATAGTTACAATTTTTTACGAAACGTTCTATTTCCCCAGTTTACAACAAAACGGCATCACCCATCAAAAAAGAAAATAGATTTAAAGTCCTTCATTTTACCCTAGAATTAATTTTTTTTCACCAAATGGAACCGAAAGGCTTATTTTTATGGCCTCTATTGTACATAAGTCAGTATTTTTTCTGCAATTGTTCACACATGATAACTGAAAGATTAATTTTACCCAAAGAGAAAACCCCTCTCATATCCAACCCCAGAAAACAATGCTCACCATTGTTTACAGGAACAAACGAAATTACGATTAAGGTCATATTAACAGCAGAAGTTACACAACCTTTAAAACAGTAAGTATTAGTTGTAGTGTTTATTCATGCAGTGGGCCGATGTTTTCTTATAGCTATAGACAAAAATGCGGTTAAAACCTTTTGATAACACGTTTAATAATTGAAAATTTCTTAGGATTCTACTATAAGACTCACAGTGGTACATTATGTACTTAATGTTTTATGATGTTATATTACTCACTTTACTAGTCTAAAGTATTTATAAGAGTTTGAAATGGGCATGTTCAACTGCATTGTATTTATCACAATAAGTTCCATTTTTTATGGTCCACAGACGAACCTGCTGTTGTGAAAGTTGATATATCCCCTTGGAAGATTGGAGATATATCTGTGGAACAAATGGTATGATGGAGACACTTTATAATTGGTAAAATTTCAAAATGTGATATTTCAAAATGTGTAATTTATTTTTTTAAGCACACTTCATAGCGCAATATGTTCCAATTAGTATCACTCTTTCCTTCCATCACTGTGTTGTCAGATACGTGAAAACTGATTAACTGGATGGATAGCTGGACTGATTTTCATGAACAAACTTAAATTAACTAACTTAACTTAGAGTTAGCAACCAAAGCCACACTTCACCAAAAGTGGAGTTAATTCAAGGTTGTTTTTTTAAAGCTAACTCTGACACTAATGCACAACTCGTTACTCGTATTGGATAAACTAGCACAGTGGTTCCCATCCTTTTGTACAGTATTCCTCCCCATTGGGCCTAGCAGGCAATGGTCCTCTCTCACCAAAAAATAAAATAAAACAGCTGTGCATTTTTTTTTCACTACGATGGGTCAGTGTTGCCACATGAGAACAAAAATGTCTAAAATTTGGCTAAAAGGGCTAGAGACTCCAAAAAAATCTGTAGATATTTAAAAATGAAAATGTTACCTTCCTCATACAATTTAACTTCTTTTGTCATACATAGTTAAAATTTAAAAAATCGTCACGGATTTTTAGGCCACGTTTATGCAACGACTCGCCTTTGCATTCTCGCAGCTAGAAATCATCTGAAATTCCAACATGGCGGTGATTTTAGATCTGCCGTCTCCTAACGAAAACAGTCGATAATGTGAGTTCAGAAGTGACCGGAAATTGTTTCGTCAGGAGGAATTCTTTGTTCTATCGTCACTGATTATAAGATTGAAAGCAGTTACTCAAACGATGTCAGTTCATGGACATATATATTATCACATTACGTGGTCGGATTCAGCTAATCCAGGTATTGATGTTACCATTGAAATGACACCTTTCCATCGCGATTAAATTCCAGCAAAGGCGATACGCTGCGTAAACGCGCCCTTATAGTACGGCGGCGGAAGCGGCTCGCGCATCACCAGCAGCAGTTGCTCCACGCCTCCGAAGGGAGGCAAGCCTCACCGGTTGGGAAACGTGGATTTAGAACATCGTAGAACGGCACGTACTAAATTATAATAGTTTGCCAAAAATTACTCAGAAAACAAAAACTTTAGTCTAATATGGTGAAATGAAATGAATTAGTCTAGTAGATTTGCTTATAAAAATCACACATTGTTGTCAAAAAAAATGATAAAATACAACAACAGTTTGTTAAAATTAAAATTTGATTTAGCAAAACTATGCGGCTGTCTTGTATATGCTTTTCTTTACTACAGCAATATCAAACGTTTTCAGCAGCGATTGTTTATTAATGAAAAAAATAATTAACATTTCATAAAAATTATATGTTGGTCGGGGGTATGGCAATTTAAATGATAGTGGCCTAGAATCACTTGACGACACTTGACAACCAATGGAACAAATTTCATTATGCAATGGTTGAGAAATTGTATTCCACTTAATTAGAATGCGAATCTATTTGCTGTTTCTTTACCCGTCGAAATCTAGCGAATTGAACTCCGTTAGCCGGCAGCCCATTGGTCTGCCCAAGAACTACTGAGCATGCATAACCACTATGAAATTTATCAGACTGGTTTTGATATTTTACCATTACAATTTTTACCATCAAAATTCTTAAAATTCGTATTCGTTGTTGGTTTAGGCATAAATTTATTTTATTTTTATTTTATTTTATTTATTTCCATAGTATATACATAACCACTACGAAGCCATGGCTTGTATGTAGTGGACGTTAAATCAGGTAAAACAACAAAACCAGTGTAGCAAAACTAAGATGAACTTTCAAAACAAATACGTAGAAAAGGGAAAAACACACAAAAAAAAACAGATAATACTTTCATATACAACGAATTGGTGGAGCGGCACAAGCGAAGCGAGCGTAGCATAGCCAATAACGGAAATCGAATTGCAAAATGTTGGTTGATTCCACTTTTGCAGCTTGTTATGAAATGTGTCACATTGCTAGATTCCCCCCAAAGTATTGCTGATCTCGAATTTTTCATAAATTGATCAATTATAATCCATGGAATTACGATTTTTCGAATTTATCGGTCTAACATTCCCCATTGTAAATTTGAAATGTTAAATAGATAAGGGATTCGACGAGGCATACACTGTGCTGCTGGTATTCAAGTGAACTTAAAAAAAACGCCAAAATAATTCATCGTTGCTCAAAGGGGTCAAAGGGTTTAACGAGCGTTAACCACTCCTGGTCATCTGCCCGAAGCCCTAAAGACCTATTGTTACGTTGCGAAAGGGTGAAAGGGTTTTAGCGAGCGTTAACCACTCCTGGTCATCTGCCCGAAGCCCTAAGGCCCTATGTCTGCAACAGTCGTTGCTTCCTTACAGTTAACAATCTTTTTTAACGTAACTCAACGAAATAATACGATTTGATTATCTAGACACATGCTTGTTATCGCGCCAAGTTATAGGCAACAAACATCACAACAAACATCACTTCAATTCAATTGTCGAGGTTGTAAACCATTGTAGCGCGACGCCATTGCGTCAGTGCATCTTGAAGCATAGTTGTGCACATTTCTGGTACTTGGGGGAAAATAATAATGCGGTACAAAAGCTTAAAATGTGTTGAAATCGTGAGCAATGAGCCACCTCACAAAAATTAAATCCTATAGGAAAGCCAGCTAAGCTGTTTTCAATGCAAAATCTGACCCTCAATAACGTTGTAAATGTGTTACTAGCTACTAGATAGCTACTCCGCTCATCCCCATGTTAATTTCCATAGGGTGATTATTCACCGAGACCGAGATAACGGGAAGTCTTCCAGCTATGAAATTGGGCGAATGGGAGCAGTACAATGCGAACTGCGTACCTTTTATGGTTTGGAGCCTAGGGGTGTAACGAGGAAGGCGTGGGAGGGCGCGTAAGTACGAAAATATTGTTATAACCATTGTTAGTATTGTTGGCATCGTCTCTCAATGGACGGCCAAAGTTGGGACAATGAGAAAGTGTATACTGACGTGCGTGCCTAGACACACACGATAAATCTAAACAACGTTGCAAAAAAATTCTATTCACGTCCAGTTCACGAAAAATAAACCAACTGTAATAAAAAAGTCAAAAACTGGTAAAGAGGCCACCAAGTTGAGAGGGGTTCGGCTCTTCAAAGGAGTGATATCAATACACCAAAACTAACTAAATAAAACAAATTACAACAAAATTAAAACCAAACCAAAAACCAATAAAGAGGTGACTAAGTTGATAATGGTTCGGCCTATTGGCAAAAGATAGTAGCATATAGTTGAACTTTCAACACTAGATGAAGGCAAGCAAATGGGGAAAAAACAGAAGGATTCGTTACGGATTCACATTAGTTTCATGTGAAAAAGAATGCTTGGAGGAATTCAGCCACATCAACCACATTGGCGTTGAGACTATCAACGGGAATCCCAAATGTGAACCCTCAAATCGCCACTGCAGGAGGAAAACGCTCATATAAAACGAAAATGCATCAGACGACGTATTTACACCTCTATTTGGCTTCGTATAATAATTTCAAGATTCCTGGGTTCCTATGGAAACCGCACTGTCAATTCCGTTTTGCAAGAAAGTATAGGCCTAAACTCGAATACAATAAGTTTAATTGCTGTACTGTTGTCGCTTACGAAACTAAAACGGTAGATAAAAATTAGACCTAAAACTTCTGAAAACTTTATCATTATTAAGAAGCAAAGCATCTTAAATCAATATTAAACGTAGCTTAGGCCTACCTAAAATGAATAAAAAAAAAGCTAAAATGTAAAAAAGACTAACAAAGACGTTTTGCTCAAAAGTAGCTGAGTGACTACTGCCCCAGATTTTTAAAGAACATTAGCAAGTATTGCAAAGCCATTAAAATGAGAGTAAATAGAAATTAGAAAGAAATTTCTATCCGCTCTGCCTACAATAGGCCCAAAGCCTGTTTCCCAATATAATGCATTGCTAATGCAAGGAAATTAGTATTTACAATAGAATATAGTGAAAAACTAAAACAATACAAACCCCCACCCAAAAAAAATATTTTTCCTATTCCCCATTTTGTCTTTCCCTTCAATTAGTTGCCGCCGATCTTTCCTTTTTAACTATCCAATTATTTCAATTCTCCACAATTCTTTATTGATACTTCTTGTTGCTACTAGAAAATATACAATACCTGTTAATTTTTGCATTATGTTTTCATAATTCTCTTTTATCCTTGAGATCTTTAGCTGCTTGGATCTGGCCATCTTGGTAACCCAGCATGAATGCACGCACCCACCTATTTAAAGAGTGTTCTACGAAAGCTCCACATATTTTGTTCTCAAGAGGACATGTTGAATGGTTGCTTCATCCGACTCTTCTTTCGTCCCAGCCTCCAGCTCTCCCTGCCCTCTATCGTGGTCGCCTGATGCGGCACGATAGACACTGTCTCGTCTTTGAACTACTTCAAGTTTCTCTTTCCTGCCCCCGCTGACTGGATGACATGCCTCCACTGGCCATTCCTGTCTACTCGTCTATCGTGGCTTTTGCTGACGCTGCTTCACATGGCCTCTATCGGCCTCCCGTCCATGCTGACTCACCCGCATTCTCGATCGCCCAGGACTGGTTTTCACCAACAGCCAGTTTATGAATCCGAGGCGTTTGCGTGGTTTGCTACTCATCTCTTTCGAGCCTAGAACCCACGTATCATGTCACAGCCTCTACTATTGTTGATTTCAGGCCAGAGCACCTTCTCACGTCAATGAAGCGTAATCATTACTTGTGGGGGGGGGGGGGGCCAGATGAGGCTTGTGACTCGTCTCTTTCGTGGCTACAACTACGTATCAAATCGTAGCCTCTCCTTTCGTGGATTGCCACCCTGCGCTTCTTCTATCGTCAACGAAGCTTTATCACCATTTGCTGGTAACCGCTTTCGTGGCTTCTAGAACCCACGTAGCTTCTACTGTCGTCAATTTCTGATAACCGCTCTTTCTATCGTCAACGAAGCATAATCATCGCCTGCAGCTCGTGTCTTTCGTGGCTACAACTATATGTCGATTTGTAACCTCACCTGTCGTGGATTTCCGCCCGGTGCTCTTTCTATCATCAACGAAGCGTTACCATCACTTGCTGCTCATCTCTTCCGTGGCTAGACCCCACACATCGAGTCACAGCGTCTCCTATCGTGAATTTCCGCCAGGTGCTTTATCGGCCAGGACCTCAGGCCTCATCGGCATCAGGATAAGCATCACCTTCCTGATGTTTCGGTTTTTACCGAACCGAACCACATCAAAATTAAAAATTGCACTATAAAAAAAAGAAGAAACAAGAATTGCAAGCGGCGTCCACTCATCGTGTGATCACCTCGCATCCTAACGATGACATCTTCGCAAAACCTCGACGGACACAGCCATTGGCCACCACGTCAGCATCTGGTGACCGAACCGTCAGACATAGTTTAGGAACAAACATTGTGGCTCCTTCCCTGTTGTTGATCCTTGTGAACGGCATGACTTTAGCCACTCGACTGCACGTGCTCACCATAATCTGCTGTCGTCTTTCATGAAGAAAATAGACACCTTTGTTTCTTGATCACCATTGCTGCAACTAGGACATCGTAATCGTTGCCTGAAAACGCAAGTTATTTCGCCCATCGTGTCATCCAAGCCTGTAATTCTTTTATTTAAAGGTGAGGTGCATCGTCTTTGTCAGTCACAACAACTTTTTAACGCCATTTTTACCGTTTTATCGCTGTTGATCGACACTGGCTTATTCTTCACTCGCGTGTGCCATTGTACGTAATCTGTGAAGTGACATTGCAAATTTGTCAGTAGTTTCCCAAACTTGTGTTTTCTTACATTTTAATTTTTTGATTTTACTTTTACATTTTACATTTTACTTTTTACTTACTTCGGGAACCAGTGAACTGCCAATTTGGATTTGATTGTAGTTTTTCAACATTGTGACTTCTGCATTTTACCATTTTATTGTTGGTGGCTGCTTGATGATGTCGAATTTGGTATCCGTGCCCGATTTGAATGCCTCCCCTCTGCTGCCGACCAATGAGGGTAGAACTAGGAGGGACACCATCTTCTATGATACGAACTCTACACCGGTTAATAGTTTTGTGGTCGATGACTGTGCCAGTGCTACGATCCATAGTCCCACCGACAACTCACACATCGGACATCTGTTAAACAAGTCGGCTTCTATCCTAAATAAGCTAGACACTTTTGGACTCGAAAAGGACATCGATCTAAGCGCTATCGATTGCAAGCTACTGAAATTAGACGCCTCATATTCGGACCTAAAAAACTACATGCATTCACTTCACGAAATCGTCATGGCAGAACTTCAAACAGGCCTTGCAACCCTCAAGTCTGAACTTTTGTGCAATGTTCATTCCCTCTTTAAGGGATCTCTCAACAACTTCTCAACTTTAACAGGTCCACCAACACCAACAACAAATTCGGAAGGTACAACCACGACAAACTCAAGAGCTGTCAAATGCATCAATACCTTTTCACTAGAGCACAGTGGCAGGCTGAATTTGATTTCTTCTTTTCTCGACTTTCCGGTGGATGCCCATTCTTCCAGTACTGACCATAACAAATCTGACCCACTTCACGGTAGCTTACTTTTTGATCCAGACAAGTCTGTACCACCAAATGTAACTGTGCGCAGCCGACGTCCTGCTAAAAAGTCCCGTGTTGAACCCCATCGTGCGGCGCCTCAACCTCAGAATGGGAGTGGCAGTAATTGTGCCGTTCCTAAGCCTTTACAACCACTCAACGCTGTACAAGAAATGTGTGATGAACGCAACCGCAACCACAGTGGTTCCTCTTCGCCGACTGTTTTGGTGCAGGGTACCGTCGACCCTTCCACACCTTTTTCCCAGACCATATTATCCAAACCAGTGACCATCCTTGGTGATTCCCATGCCCGTGCTTTGCGTTGCAGCACACACTCTGAATCCACGACGTGGTGTTGGCCAGGGGCGTCGATCCAAGCTATATTGAGTAGTACCCCACTTGTTCTACAGGATGCGCACCCTGACTCCGACTTTTTACTATGCGCGGGTTCCAACAACCTAGACTCAGATCCTCCAAATAGGATAACACATTTTATTGGCAAAATTGCAAATTTAATTAGGCAGGAACGACCACATGCTAGGATTTCTGTTGTGGGTATCTTCCCACGCCTCCTACGTGACCATCGTGAGACTGACAAAATTATTGTTCATACTAACCTTCTGATTAAGAACTTGTGTATTGATTTGTGTGACCACACACTTTTAGCCCGGGATGGGATTCATCTCACGTCTCGTGGCAAACATGTGCTGCAAAATGAAATAATCAAGTTGCATACACCGACCCCAAACTTGACTATGTAACAGGGAATATTCCCATGCTCTTACCTCTCGCAGTTTTTTCAAGTGTCACCCAGCCCGCTAGTTCCACCAACCCTTCCCCTCCAACTACTGTCACCAATTCTTTGTCTTGTCTTCTTCTTAATGCCCGCAGTATTCCCAAAAATTTAGGTTTTTTCCAGGATATTTTGGCAGTTGGGGCATACGATATCATCTTCGTGGTTGAGACGTGGCTTGATCACTCAACTACTGATGCGATGATCATAGGGGGTCACGGATACTCTGTGACCAGGCTTGACCGGGGTTCTAGGGGTGGAGGTGTGATGGCGCTTTCTAAAGGAGAGCTTGATGCTACAGCTAATCTAGCACGAGACGGTGTTGAAGCATTATCCATCCGTCTCCCTCACCAGCACCTAAATTTTATTCTGGGTTATCTACCAGACAGTCATTGTGACACGGCCATTACTTCCTTGTGTTCTTTCCTCTCCGCTGCTATGGACCTTGGTTGTTCAAATGTCATCCTGGGTGACTTTAATTTGTCATCTGTTGACTGGGCGTCTTCCACGGCTACCGACCGCCCCCACCGTGATTTTTTAACTTTGATTTCTTCACTGGGCATGGTTCAGCTTGTCGATTTCCCCACGCGGGGAACCAACATACTTGATCTTATTTTTTCGGACAATGATCGTCCTATATATGGAATCCAACCTCTTCCAAATTTGGGCACTAGTGACCATGAAATGGTGAGTTTTTTTGTCCACTGTGAACGTTCCTCGTTGAAACCTAAAATCCATCTTCAGGAATAAATTAACTTTGCTTTACTAAGGGACAAATTGTCCAGTATTAATTGGCTTCAATACCTTGGCTTCAGTAATGCTAACAGTGCCTGGATAGCTTTCCACAAACTTTTATTGGACCTGGTTGCGACATGCAGAGGTAGACCCTGCTTTAAGTCAATGAGTGGTCATTTCAGCTCTTCCCTACCTGTCCCTATTAAAAAACTTGATCGGTCAAAACTTACAGCATGGAGGACCTACAAAAAGTTTCCTTCCGCTTCAACCAAACTTGCATATTCACAGAGGCAAACTGCTTATGCAGTTGCAATTAATGATTGGCGAAACCAAAACGATGTTGCTGCCATTAGGGATGGTAGTCTGTCTAGCTTGTTTCGTCTCTACAAAACTAAAACGCAATCGGCTCGTACCCTGCCTCCTTTTCTGGTTGATGGTGTTTACCTAACTTCTAATACAGCCAAAGCTGAACTTTTAAATTCAACTTTTCTCTCCAATGTTGTTACAGATAACGATGTTATCCCCCCATTTAACTGTGCGAGTCAGAGTGGTTGTAGTGTGGATCCTTGCAGTGTTGACCCAGGTGGCATATCCGGCACTAAAATAACAGGGGATTGTACAAATGTTATCTTTACTGTTGAACAGGTGGTTCAGGTATTGTCTTCCATTAAGCCCAGCCATGCAGTTGGTCCAGACGGCTTCTCTGCGTATTTTTACAGGCAGCTCATCCACGAAATTTCTCCTGCATTAACCTTCATCTTTAATCTATCCATGTCTACGGGTTCCGTTCCTTCTATGTGGAGAACTGCTAACGTCATCCCGATTTATAAAAAGGGTGATACTTCAAACCCTGCCAACTATCGGCCAATCGCACTTACTGTTGTTCCATGCAAGATCATGGAAACCCTTATCCGTCAATCCTTACCTAAATTTCTTTAGGAGCGGAAGTTACTCGGTGGTGACCAGTTTGGTTTTCTGCCTGGCAGATCTGTAGTGATGCAACTCTTGTTAGTGCTTGACCTTTGGACTTCTGCGACCGACCTAGGCATCCCAACCGATGTCATCTATTTTGATTTTATGAAAGCCTTTGAATCTGTTGTTCACTCAAAACTTCTACACAAACTAACGCTGCTGTCAGTTGGTGGAAATTTACTTGCTTGGCTTGCAGACTTCATCTCAGGTCGCAGGCAGCGTGTGGTGGTTGAATCCTCCAGCTCCCAATTTGCTTGGGTGGGTAGCGGGGTGCCCCAAGGATCCGTCCTCGGTCCGCTACTTTTTGTGATTTATCTGAATGACTTGGCACCATTTTGTGCTGATGGTGCAAGGCCATGCTTTAAATTCGCGGACGATCTTAAAATTTGTTCAACTATCCATTGTTTCAACGATGGTTACCTTTTAAATTCAGATGTGAGCTTTATCCAACGATGGTCGGAGCTGTGGCAACTCCCTCTGTCCAGAGAATAATGTGGTGTTTTTCATATTGGCCCTGCAAACCCACATTTGAAGTATACTCTGGCATCATCCGATCTTTCAGTCTTGGATACTGTTAAGGACCTGGGTATCTGGTTTTCTGCAGATCTAAAATCTTCATTACATTGCTCCAAAATTTCGGCCCAGGCCTACCGTCGCCTGGCCCTGGTTAGGCGGTGTTTCGTGAAGTCTCCGGTTTCTACTTTAGTTTGGGCGTTTAAGGTTTACGTTCGTCCTCTGCTCGAATACGCAAGCCCTGTATGGTCACCGTATCTCCTACACGACATTGACTACCTGGAGGCTGTTCAACGTCATTTCACAAAACGTGTAGCTAACCTTAGAGATCGCCCTCCTGCTGATCGTCTATCTAGATTGGGACTTCAGCCACTCGAGTTACGTCGTATTTGGGCCGACCTTGCACTGACTTTTCGAATTGTACGGGGAGAGTTGCCAATCGACCTTCCCTTTTTCGATTTTTCTTCAGCTACTCAGACAAGGGGCCACTCATATAAATTGCAGGTCTCCGAATCGCGAACAGACTGCCGGAGGCATTTTTTTGCTCTCCGTGTAGTCAAGATCTGGAACTCGCTTCCAGAGTGTGCTGTATCTGCCACCTCGGTCAGTGCCTTTCTGAGGATCATTCGCAAATTACCACTTGACAATTTTCTAAGGCGGACCTATTAAACAGTTTTTACTTAATTTTACTCTTTACTCTTTACTCTTTTGGGTGCGGCGTAAGCGGCCTTGCGCCCTGCTGTTAACCTTGCTTACCAGCAAAAGATATTATTATTATTATTATTATCGCTGATGTCGCCTGCCTCTTTCGAAAGTCAAGCAACTCAAGACCTCTGTCCTTTAACCAGACTGCTCCACGCCGCAGGAAGAAACATGCGAACTTAGTCGTATCATTGCATGAATGGATAACGCACCGTGGCTCCTCCTCCCCTCGTTATTTTCTGAGGTTGAGCCACGCTCAGCGCACCACTAGGGTCCTCCGTCGGCATTTCAATGTTTCCACGTCAGCGGCCACGGCACGAAGGCGCTACTGCAACCCCTGTCACCGCCACGCATCCTTCCCTGCAAGATGAGCAGGACTTCAACAAGTCCTCTGCACTACGCTCGTAAACTCTTCTTTCGTTTCGTTTAATTAAATCCGATAACAAACGGGACTTCAGCCTGTCAATAAATCATCCAATCCAATTTCAACTCTAAACAAAAAATAGGCAAGTAAGCAGGAAAGCTAGTAAGCATGCCAGGATGCAAGCAAACAAACGGAAAAAAAATGACAAACAAACAAGAAAGCATACGAGTATGCAAGCAAGAAAACAAACAGGCAAGAAAAGGTACAAGCAAGCAGGCGGGCTGATAAGCAAGCATGCAAGGACACAAGCAAGCACGCCTGCAGTCAATCTTCAGGCGGCCATCAGCTACACCGATCAAGTTCATCTCAAGGGCCAAAACTAGGGAAAGTTTCGTACATACACCAACTTTTCTATACGCAAGATTGGCAATCGAATGCATCGTTGTTAAAAAAAATAATAAAACATCGGAAAGATTTAACTCCCAACGAAAACATGGGTCACCACAGAATCCAGCTCAGTCCTGGGCAAACCACCGATCGGCCGCACCCTCCTCGTGGACCTCCGACCAAAGAAACACATATCTTCGCAGCCATACCCAAATCGCCAAAAAGGAAGTCATTACCCTGATTACCACCCTTTCTTCTGCAAGGACCCGGCTGTCATCTTACC
>JAHWFP010049195.1:0-39287 GCA_023313725.1 Lithobius niger | reverse complement strand
CCCCCCCCCCCCCCCCCCCCCCCCCCCCCCCCACAGAAAAACAAAAAAGACTGAGAAAAACGGCCGAAGATAATACCTCCGAAAAAGTCACCTAAAAAAGAAAATCTAAAACTGTTGCAGAAAAAAAAAACGCAAAATAGAAGAAAAAAATTTCTGAGGAAATAAAAGTTGCGCAACAGCAAAAAGTAACGAATGACGTGCATTTCTTCCTAGATGCTTGATTAAATTCGACCAAAGACAACTAGCATAACTGAAAAAAAAGCAACGCAGAAACTTTTCCGTTGGCCTTTTTTTTATCATTTTTTTCCAAATTATTTTTCCTTAAGTTTTTTTTTTATCCATCGAACAAAGACATTTATTTGCATCCTTTTCCGCCTCTCTGTAGTTTACCCTGCTTTCCAGAAAAGCCTGGAAAAAAAAGTCAAAGGAAAACAAACGTGATATGCTGTTGAAAAAAAAAATAAAGGAAAAATCATAAGGAAATAAAAACTGCTGAAAGAAAATATTACGAGTGTCCTTTCCTCGTGAAATTCCATCCTGCTTGGGAAAATACAAACAAAGGCAACTCACCTAATTTACCTTAGTCTAAAATAACAACAACAGCATTACGAAAAATAAAGGTAACGAACAAAATGTATACTCGTTTCTAAACTAAAGAATTGAAGTAACTTTTTTTCATATAAACATCATTTCTTTTAAGGAGTATAGGGTAACCTACACCAACACAATTTACGGTTGTCAGCCTTGCTTTTACAATACACAGATAGGCTTAAGCGCTCCGGTTTTTTTTTGCTAACATTTTAATGTAATACCTAAAAAATATTTTTTTATTGTCATAGAACTTTTATTTCTTTTTAACCATACCTATGGTACTACGACATCACATTCAAAACTAAAATGGCGGCTGCGTACCCATTTTTTATGCATTCTGGGTAATTAAGGAATTTGTTTCAAGTTGTTGTTGCATTATGTGAAGTTTTGGATTAAAGCTGTGGGAGCCAAGTCACAGTTTCATTTGCAATCTTTGTTACCTTTTATTTGTAATCTTTGCACTCATTTCTATTAGCATTAATAGTCAGTGCCTTGCCATAATTTTGAATACACATTATCATAGCACATTCCAAGGGATGAAACGCCCATCAGATAGAATACATTATTTCCAGTTCGTCGAATAACTTTTCACTTATCTTGTTGAAATTTCTTCTATTTAATAAATATTTCTTCTTCTAAAATATCAGGAGAAATCGGCAATTTAGATAATTTTAGTATCCGTTGTGAAAGATGAGCGTTATTAGAAAAGGGTAGCCTGCTTGTGGATATCACGTAGCTGATCAACGAGTGTGATATCCCAACCCAGTTCATTCCACCTTTTCATGCTAAGCCGAAATAGATTCCAGACACGCAAGTTATAAAGTAGCATGGTATGCTACCTCTATATATGCATTTATGTTTTTATTACCAGTAGTGGTAAAATGCGATATTGCGTCATGCACATACATTCTCTGCATTTTTCTACCTTTTACATTTGTTGCGTTTTTTTTCAATTTTTTTTACAAAAACATGAAATAAAACATGTAAAAACGTTAAAAGGTAGCAAAAGGCAGCGAATGTATGTGTATGACTCAATATCGCATTTTACCACTACATTTACAGTTACATACTTGAATTCGAAATGGCGAAGCACTCCTACAAATGACAGCTATAGGCCTACCCCATCTTTGTCAATGTGGCCCATCGTCGCTATTAATTATTTCCGGACTGCATTTTAAGACATGACCTAGTATGACCCTGGCAAGATTCAACGATGATATTAACGTCCACCCTATCCGTCCTTAACTATAAACGAGCGTAGCTAGCAGTTAGAGAGTGTTCTTTACAGCTAATGCAGTTTGGTCGTTTTCGTTCATCTGAGATAAAATAAAAATGCGACAGAAAATGCTGAAACTTAACTTAATCGAGAGATTTTGATCGCCTGACAACATAAAATTCGACAACTCACTATTTGGCTGAGCATACCGTAGCCTATAACGGACATTGAATTTCAACATATTGGTTGGGTACGGCACTTTCGTAGTCTGGGTGGAACCCAAACCAAAGTGCAGATTGCTATGAAATTTACCATATTGCTAGATAGCCCCAAAAGTATTGCTGATCTCGAATTTGGCACAAATTGATCAATTATAATACACGAAATAAAAATGTTTCGAATTTATCGATCTAACACTCGCCATTGTAAATTTGGAATACTGAATAGTTAAGGAATTCCGACAAAGCATACACTGGGCTGCTGGTAATCAAGTGAACTTAACGTAGCTTCTTTACAACTAACAATCGTTTTTTTACATAACTCAACGAAATACTAACATTTGATTGAAGCATTTTAACCACTAGAGGAAAAAAAGCAAATGGAAAAAAAAGACAAGGATTCGTTAAGGACTCACATTTATTTCGCGTGAAAATGCTTGGAGGAATTCAACCAACAAGGCAACCAGAGTGGCCTTGTATCAACGGGAATCTCAAATGTGAAACATAAAAAATAACAGCCGAATTTTCTGTGTTGTTGAGTTTTTTTCTAGTTTTTTCTGAAGATTTGTTCGATTTCGGTGTGTTCTTTAGTCTTGGGTTCTGGTGCAGCTTTGTGGAATTATATTGTTTTTTTTTTTAATGAGTCAAGTGAACGTTTTTCTTTGGTTGAAAAGAACGAACTAGTTACCTACAGAGATTCTAAGATACCCAAAAATAAAATCATGGCCACCAACCCAATGGACCATGCATATTTATGCTTCTTGGATATTGGGGTATTAGAGCCAAGTTCAGAGCAAATGAAGATGACAGAGGCATCCGTTCAAAGAAATAAAATATGTTCACAAAGTTCCATCAGTATTTTAGTTAAGTGGAATTTGAACCGTAATGTGCTGTGGATACACTAATGGACATGCGGCCAAAGTGTTCAAGTGTGCAGCAGCAACTGCCAAGGAAACTCTGATTGAAGCTGTAACTTCGGCATTGAGAAATAAAGCCAGCAGTCCAACACAAAAAACAGTCAGCTGTCACTCCTCAACAATGTTCTCACCATACAGTTTTTTCTCCACTTTTAGGAACGTTGCTGTCAGATGAAAATGTAACTTCCAACAACTCCACGAAACAAGGTCAAGATATAGTTACAGAATACGTGATCTAGGCAATCCAACTCGTCGAGTCAGCTCCAATGGAGTAATTGAAACAGTATAGTTCACAAGCAGATGTCTACGTTTCAGCTGACGTCGTAGGAAACTATTTGCCAGCACCACCCGCATCACTGCCATCTGAACGTGCATTTGGTAAAGCAGCTGATTTGTGATTAGACGCGGAATCGTTTAAATACAGACAAGTTAGAAATGTGATTGTTTCTTGCCAAAAATTTGAAGCATATTCTGTGATCCTATTTGGTATTTTCTGTCTTCATGGAGAATTAATTATCCTCGTTAAGAGATTGAAAAATGTTTGCCTGCTGATTTATTAAAAGTCTAACAACATTAAACCTGTAGTTTGAAAATCTTTGTTTTTTTTTTTGTTTTTTGTTTTTTTTTTTGGGGCCCCCCCTTAGAGCTGTTACTTTTAAGGTGGGCTTAATTAAAAAAGTTACAAATGCAAAGAAATTTTTAAAGCGGTGCTGGTACCGGCAACAACACTACTCATGAAATGTGCTGGAACTTATAATTCTGGGAAATCACTGCACCGGCCGATCCCCACAGATAGCTGCGAGCACTGGGCGTCAGATTCGATAGGCGTCCTGGTCCCAGTGTACATCTCTGGCTTCGTACAGACCCGGGTTCGATCCTGACGATGGGAAGTGTATATGTACGGGTTTTTCTCCGGTTGTTTCCCGCCCGTTGCACGAGGGTTTCCTCTGGGTACTCCGGTTTCCTCCCTCATGCGGCAAAAAACAACTGTAATAATGGTGGTACTTCTTCCACTTAACATCTGCCGCTGGGGAATTGGGTCGGTGGATGCCTCGAGCATCGTCTCTATATATTATTATATTATATTATATTATATTATATTATATTATATTATATTATGTTATATTATATTATATTACAAACGTTTACCTACAAGGCAAACGCTTTTCCACACTTTTAACATATCTTCAGCTTCTATTTTTTTTTCGTAAGGTGGGAAATTGGCAGTAATAGTGCCTTTTTACTACCTGTAATTATTTTCTCCATTTTTTCACAAACTCGTACTTTTACTGAGGTAGAAAAATGCTTTACGTTTTATATTACATGTGTTTCCAATTGCGTTGTTAACGCATCAGAGTGTTAAGTCATTTTAGGAAGGCATGGTACGTCGTGGTTATCAAAGGCTAAGTTCTTGCGAAGAAGGGGGATTGCGGTGTAATGGCACATCGACAGCTGGGTCATTAGTGCCATCCTCAATAACAGGCCACTGCGCCACACATTACAGAGATGTTAACCAAAGGGAGGCACGTAAGCAGCATTCCAGGAATCACTACTTTTTATATTGGATTCCCTTACTGCCACCGCTGCTGGAATTTTTAAATTTTTAATCCAGATAAACAAATATTTAAATACTGTTAACTACATATTTATCTTTTTTTTTAATAATTTTCAGCCTTAAAGTATAAGTCTGTAGTAGTGCTGGAGGACAACACCACTGTGCATGAGCTAAGGGGAAAATCTGACCCACCACAATTCAAAATCATTCGTCATAGCTCTGGAAAGTGTACTCGCAAGGATGGAGCATCGAGATGTAAGTACCAGCTATGCCCAAACCATCTAGTTGTTGATGTTACTAGTTTTCAAAGCTGAAACGTATATGAACTCCAAGGCTGCGTTGTTCAGCTTCAGTAATTTGTATCCACGCATTGCTCAATCTCCTCCTACCTGAAGAAATTCTAATAGCATTGTCAGAGGGAGGCAATCAAATTTTCACTGTATTTTATCCTTAGTTAGCAAGGAAATTACTATTCGTTGTACATAGTGTGCTACGAATTAGTATGAGGGGAAAGACCTGCAATCACTTGTATCATAGCATGGTGCTAGTAAACTATTGCATTGTTGCCAGTAATGTATGTACAACCAAACCAATAAATATTAATAAACAAAAACGGAACGTTAAATGTTTAGAGTAAGGATCTAAAAGTCAAAACCTAGAAGGAACACGGACAAGCTTTGACAGTCAGGGTCTAGGTGTAAAATTTTGTCAGTAAGCGGCTGGTAAGCATTAGACCCTTACTACCCGGTGGTTAGCTTAGTTCTAGTCTCTTCGGACTGAACGTGTGTATGAACGGTTGTAGCCGGTTTTCTTTGTTCTTAGAATATTGTTATGGAACTTTAAAAACACAATTTTCTTGTGAAGTTTGGCATTTTGTCTTTTGATGCTTTAGAATGTTTTTTTATATTTCGTAGATTTATGGTAGAGGATTACCAGAATGCTCTCTGCTACGAATATGCTGGCCTGTTACTAAATTAAAAAATAATTTTCAACGTAAAACAAAGCAGGAAACGTATAACTAACTATACTACCACTTGATCATCACATGGGTCATTGTAGGAGGATTTCCACTTTTTCGTCAAAATGTATTTATCGCTGACCACCGAGTAGTAAGGGTCTAATGCTTACCAGCCGCTTACTGACAAAATTTTACACCTAGACCCTGACTGTCAAAGCTTGTCCGTGTTCCTTCTAGGTTTTGACTTTTAGATCATTACTCTAAACATTTAACGTTCCGTTTTTGTTTATTAATTCGTGTTACTTTTAGAATTGCAGCTAAACTGTAAAACAGTGCAGTTGACGGTCAAAGCTGATAGTTTTACACAAGAGACCCTAGGCTCACCCTTAACTAATCTGGCTATCGGCAATGGTAACAATAGAAACACATCCTTTAATCTTCAGTCTATGTCTTGCAGTTGGCGTTTTCTAATTGGTATTGTTGCATAATAACAATGTTTAAAACAATGTAAAACAATCAATCTGGTGGTTTAGAGCTCCGTAACCCCTGAACCACTTGACCAATTAGAAACGGCCTTATGAAAAGGGCACATCTACAGAGCAATACCTGTAAAATGAGCTAAGAACCAGCTTTATAGGATAAATGGTTTGACCTGTAGAGAGGACAGACGAAAGTATCCCCAGAACAACAACAACAAGAAGCAGAACAAGAAGTTGTCTATTTGGCCCCTCTCTGCATCTCAGGTTTGGCTGGACCGAATTTCACAATTTTTGGACTGCAGACAGGCCTTGACTAGTCAAGGCTAGATTCCAAATTTGGTTTAAAGATGTTTACTTTTGACGGAGTTATAAGCTCTCAAAGTTGAGAGTTTAACACATAGGTCCTAGGTCGACCCTTACTAACACTGGCTATCGCCAGTGTTAATATCTGCGGATTATACAATACGGTAACTGCAGTACTCCATGCGAAACTTCTACTGTTAATTTGTTGTATTTCCGCAATTGTGTAACGCATTGTTAGAAAATTAATGCCAGATTTGGGCTTTAGGGCTTCGGGCAGATGACCAGGAGTGGTTAACGCTCGTTAAACCCTTTAAACCCTTTAACCAGATTTGTCAAGTATGGGTGCAAATAACCAACGCATTGATGTACCCCTTTCTTCACGTCCTTCCTTCTGCAACCACCATACAATAATGCGATAAATCCGGTAAAAGTTTGGGCAGGTTAGTTGGTTACAGTTTCTGGGTGCAGATCACAACTTCGGTTGACTAAGTAGTACTTACTTTCACAAGCAATAGTTTTATTTCCCCACAACAATAAATCCACTTTAGCTGATATTCAAAGTTGTCATACTGTTTCGACTAAATTTTATGTCAAATGTATTATTTTACATAACTGCGTTTTGGGGGCAGTAACCAAACGCCTTCGACCGACAGCCAGCAGCATTAGGCGAATCAACTTCGGAATCAGCATTTTCGGTGGTCGGTTTGCATAACCTAGTTGCACATGCTGTTCTGTTTAGAAAGACAGGTGGGAATGTTCATCCATCGTCAGGGATTGATCCTGTTCAATGGCGACATTTGGTGACGATGTTTTTGTAGATGAGCCGACTACGGTGACTTTACTTGAAAAGTTTGCCACGGGGTCGAAAAATTTGAGAAACTTTGTTGTTGGTCGATTGCAAGTGACGGAACTTGTTATTTTTCTCTCTGTTCACCCTTGCTGCACTAGCACACGTTGGTAGGCAAACCTCGTTTGTCTGTGTACTGTTTTTTTTTAATTGCGTGTTTGTCCCAGGAGAAGGATGTCATTACCCACGATAGTGAATCACATTTTCTCAGACATCCTATTGGTCATCCACCAATGCAGCGTAGGCCCGATATTCATTTGGTATAATTTTTTGAGTAAACTCTAATGAACAAGCCTAATTTACATCTTATGAAATGTAAGGATTTTAAAAGCCTTTTTGCTTAATATTTCGGGTCTTGGTACGGATGATAATATTTGTTTTAAATAAAAGTACAGTATATTTTCGGTGTTGACTATAATAAAAGTATTAACTAGCGCATAGTACACTTTACGTAACTTTCCTCTTTGTGGTCTAATTTTCATGATTACTAAACAAGAGCAGAAAAAATACGCATATTTTTTCATTCCTCAAACATTACAGGGATAAACTGTACAATAATAAGAATCACAAAACAATTTAAAAGTTAATTCAGAGAAAATTTTTAATCCATAATGGTCATTTAGTTTAGAATTGTTTAAGAACAATAACGTTGGCTATAAAATCTTTAATCGAATGTTCACATTTACGCTGATCTTCCTTTTATGTCAAATTATAGTTTTTAATGCTTAATGTGTAACATAGATTATAATGTACATACGCAAACGTGACCGGCAACATTTGTTTAAAGGCACTCAGCGATAGTTTAGAAAAATGTATCGATGATTCTGAATTAATTTCTATGAACTTGAACCTTTTAATTTACAATATAAGTACAACATATTCTTTTACAGATTATTCCTGTATTGAATACAGTTTCGTTCTCCGAAGACAACTTGCTCATCATCTTATGCTCACCTATGCTCCAAGTTTACTCATTGTGTGTCTATCTTGGATTTCCTTCTGGTTAGATGTTGAAGCAACTCCAGCGAGAATCGGCTTGGGTTTAACTTCGTTACTAACATTAGCAACACAATTTGCTAACGCCCAGAAGGATTTGCCCGCCGTTTCATATCTTAAAGCCCTCGACATCTGGATGTTTACCTGTATGTTCATGGTATTTGGGTCTCTTACAGAATTTGCTGTAGCCAACTATAATGCAAGATGTAGTAAAATGGCGCTTGTGAATCCTGTCAATCAAGTACGGGCATTTTTATTTATTTTTTTTTTTTTTTTTTGGTTTGGTCACTTTATTGGCGAATATGATTTAAAGATATTTGGGAATTACGCCATCAAACAATTGTAACACTAGAAGTAATGTAGTACTTTAACGCGATACTGCGGTGATGTAATCAATGATTAATTGAAAAGTTCAGTTCGTATGACGACACTAAAATAACGTAGCTTAAATTACTACGTATTTCTAGTGCATGAATTGCTGATGGTTTTTTCCGACTTACATACTGCTCTTAAATTTTTATTTCGCTTTTACAGGGTGTTTCAGAATAAAACCGACAAATTTTAAAGGTATACTAAAGATGTAAAGATAAGCCAAAAAGTCACGTATAGCACCTATCCAAAAATGCTTGGTTTCCGAGTTATATCCTGTTATATCCCAATTATTTTATGATTTATTATTTAAATCATGGCTTAGTGGTAGCCTGTGTCCGACCACCTGCAAGGCGTACGCCTTACCGTGGCCCCATTCACTATGGTTGAATTCAACCAAATTCCTTTTTTATTATTACTAAGAGAACCTGTTTTATTTTCCTGAAACTGGGCGGCCCAAGTATGTTGATTGTTATCGACTTTTTAAAATAAAGCCTTGGTTAACAAGCTGACAGCCGTAAGGAGGGAATGTGAATGGCCTATTTTGACTGATCATCCTGACAGGTTGGGAGGGGAAACGGTAAAAAGTGGCCCATTGGCTTTATGGCCCGCGCTGAGCATTGCAAGTGCCAGAGTTAC
The DNA here is from genome assembly GCA_023313725.1 of Lithobius niger. Classification (NCBI taxonomy): domain Eukaryota; kingdom Metazoa; phylum Arthropoda; class Chilopoda; order Lithobiomorpha; family Lithobiidae; genus Lithobius; species Lithobius niger. The sequence continues at coordinate 30,199 of JAHWFP010049195.1, read as the reverse complement.
AGCCATAGCTGCAGCATGCGGTCATTTTTATGAAAGCGTGTAAGAATGATGTTTAACATTACCAAAAGGCATGTCTTCCTAAGGTCAGATCAGGTATTTCAATGACTTAAAGTGTTTCAGCTTCCGGAATAGGGTTGGAAAGTTTACAATACTCGCTAACCCCCCACGGTCCAAATTAGAATAATCGTAAAGTGAACCGTCATTTTATTTGTTACCTGACAAAAAAATAATTAAATAAATTAATATGAATAGTACAGAAAAATTGACAGACGTGCTGGGCAGTCGGCAGAGAAGGAGAGCGAAACCCCAAAATGTGTTATAATGCTTAATAAATTCCTCAAGAATATGTGAAAAAGCACTGCTAGACGCCGGATACGGCAGTGATATACCGTAAAATGCTTCAGCCGCCCACACCCCACTGGGAGAACTAACAGTACTTCCCAGAACCCATCTTTGTTCGGCATCTTGTAATATTCTTTCGTGTCTGTTGCTATGATGCTTCTTCCCTGTGTCATTCAAGAAAATAAAAACCCGTTTGTTGACATTTTGCCCGAATGTTAGAAGACTAGATCCCTCAAATCACTTCTCAACCTCTGCATACAATCTTTCCGTACATTTTAAAACGAAACCTCATTTCAAAAAGCATGATTCCACCATTCTGCTAAACCCCCAACACTCAAGAAAAAAATAGTTACAACAAGTAGGACAACAAAGTGTATCCCCGTACAAAACATTAGATCCCCTACCCCCGCCCTCCCCTCTACTTACCAAGCTACTCAACTTATGTTACGCTACTTTTGGGTAGAAACATTCTCCAAAACGTCCCCTGCTCACCAACTTTATGACTGGCTTCTACACCCACCAGGCTGCCTCTTGCTGCTATGATATAATATTGCAACGTTCTCACTGGAGATTTCGTGCTCACGCATCAACGAAAACATTCATCAAAAGCAGTGATGTGTTATTTACAGCTTTGAGCAACGTTTATTGAGTGTAGAAATTATTAACCTATGGCATCTTTTGAATAAACATTAAGTTTTTATTTAATGCACTGTGGTGACGTCACGCTAACACTTCCCCGTAGTAAAAGTGTAGCCGTTATATATGGTTAATCTGAAGACCCACAATCGTCACCATAGGTTAATTTTGACAACCCACACTTTTTTGATAATCTAACACTTTTTACACAAGTTTCGAGACAAACCCTACTCCACAATGTGACATATAATGACTGACTTTTCATACTACCGTACACAACATAAATTCAACCGGCACACCCCATTGCAACCAGCATAAACAGGCACATTTGCGCCCTGCAACATTTTTCGTATCAACACGAAAAAAAAACCTCGGGTATGCTAAGCCCAACCCATGGAGGAATGGCTCAACCTAGCAACTTTTTGTCTAGACGGTACGAAAACTAGGCTACTGACACTTTGAAATCCACCTAAACTACGAATTAGGCACACAGCGTGTTTTCTGCTGTCTAATCTTATGTAAACTAGTGAAGCAGGAAGAATACTGCCTTACCTTAAACAAGGAATTCTGAAACATGGCCAGAAAAAAAGTACGTCATCAAGTAGGTGTTACTTTCATAGACAGAAAGTTTCTTTGCCAGAAGTTTCTAAACCGGAAGTTTTTATACCAGACGTTTCCGTCAGTACGTAGACGGAATTTACATCAGTCGTGTGTAAAAATGTTCAAATTCAATATAATTCGCAAACAAAATTTACAAATAAAAAAAATTCAAATCAGTATGTTAGCTTGATATCACACCTTACCATTAAAACACATATCTATGAGTAATTGGGGTTAACCTGCGATGACTGTTCATTTGCTCGAAACGGCTAGGTCAAGTGTCTCGGGATTAGGATGGAAACAAACACGTGCTTCACACTCGTGAGGTTACACTCACCCTCTCGACATTGAACTGCGCCATTCTAGCAAACGAACAATTAAAGCCGGTTAACCGCCGATTACCCACGGATATCTATTACTTATTTGACAATTCTCTTGGTAAGAGTTACAAGTAATTGCAGTTTCGAACGCACGTCCTGTAGCCCTATCTTGATGTTTTGCTACAGTTTGTTGAACCGTGCTGCATTTGAGCTTGTGGAGCTAATGAATTTGGTCTTAAGGCACGCAAGACGTGTGTATAAGGTCACAATAAAGCATGCACCTTGCAAACATTCATACTCAGGTTCCAATTAGGCCATGACTTAAATACTAATCATTTAAATACCGGTCAAATAGGTCGATATCTCAGTAACCAAGCATTTGTGGAAATGTTGTACAGGACTTTTTTACTTGTCTTTGCCTACTCAGTATGTCCTGGAAATTAGTCGATTTTAGAAACTTGTGTTAGGGTATGATGTGGGGCTGGACACCAGTTTACCATTCCACGGACTCTTCTGTATTCTATTCTTTTCAGGGTTGCTTTCCAAAAAAAAAAACTACGCTGATTTCTATTTCTTTTAAAGTATTTTGAAAAGATACAGGAAATTGATTAACACATTGTTATTTGCACAAATATACTAAAACAAACAGAGATTGGTTAGGCAAAATACTCTGAATTCTGTATGACTTCTCTCACACCGGCATGCTGCCACTTCTTACAGCTGTAACTTAAAGGCCGGTTGCCACCAAATTAGCATCACAGCATTTAGGCCTATCGAGTTCTCTCTCGCAGGAAGCAAAGAAATGCACAAAGCAAAACTTTTAAACGCTACAAACGAGCCACGTGACTCCTTAATTATTGAGTAAAAAGTTGGTACGCCCTCGTGCACCAGCTAAAACGCTTAACGATATTAGTGTCACAAGATGGCGCCACTGAAAAATATAAAGAAATTTCCATGGTTGCATCTAGTGACACTAATATCGTTAAGCGTTTTAGGTTGTTTCCAGGTGCACGAGGGCATACCTAATTTTTACTCAGCATTGTTGTTGGAAATGATACTTTTGCCGCGTCAAAGTATTGCAACAGTAGAACTCTTGGGACGTCGTGTAAGCAGACATTGTTAATGCATTGTTTCTCAATTTCGAATGCCCCATCACCGTTTATGCAACGAAAACTCAACGAAGAATAACCCCTTCAAACATCTTTTCTTAAAAATTTTTAAGAGATGTTTAACAATAGACGTTTTGGAACGGCACGATAGACATTGTTGCACGGGTAATGACAATACCAAGGGAAACGCTGCTCAATTGTTATCGCGAGCGGGATATTCAGTCGGTTAAAGCCCTCAACCTTGGGCCATTCGGAAACAATCGCCCTTGTGCATTGTTTCTGAATGGCCCGCGGTTTTCGGGCATTAACCTTTACTTATTGAAGTTAAAGGGTTTAACGAGCGTTAACCACTCCTGGTCATCTGCCCGAAGCCCTATGGCCCTATGGCCTTATTGAAGTTAACGAACATGAAACAATAAAGCTCTCCTGTTTAAGCATACAAGAATATAACTCAAATTTTAATTGCGACACCTGCACTGCTCGGAAAAATCTCTTTGTTTTATCATGAACACACAATCAATTAAAGAACTAAGAAGTTAGCCCCTGACTGGCAATGAAGGAACCGCGGTGCACATACTGTTAACTTAAATGCCAGTTTAGTGGACATATTCCTTCATTGCCAGTCAGGGGCTAACTTCTTACTTCTTCTGTTCACGACCACGAAGCCAAATTTCGTTTCTTCAACACAATTAATCCTTTGCTCGGCTAAATTGGAATGAAAGGATTTAAAAAAAAAGCGTAAGACCATTGTGAAGTACTGAACGAGGGCTTTAAAACATTGTGTTTAAAGATGAATGATAAAAAAAGCATAATTTCGGAATAAACGACATTTAGGATATATTTTAAAAGGACTAAATTGTCAACAATTCTGTCTGAAACGAATAGAAGATGGTTTGAGAGTAGGAACTCATGAAAACAATAAACCGATTTAGGAAGGTCTAATATTAGACCGTTCGCTGGATAGATGGAAGCTTGTTCAGAGTCACAAAACGCTGACATAACTGACCGTTTCAAAGCCCAACGTCGTAGTAATATGACGTAACAATAAATAAAATATTCCTGCAAAATACAAACAGCTATTTTTAACTTTTGCTACGCTTCAGCGGATGAAAGAAAAACACTATTTTGAATTTTTGAATGTACTTTATAAACTTTTTGCCCGCAACATTACGTTTCATAACTGCACCTCATAAATATCTACTTAGTAAGGCTTCGATCTTTCAACGTGGATTACCACGACATCACTTTAGTACAGCGTGCAGTAATATAAGTTTTAGTAAAAGATGAAGAATTATTCATGAAATCTAACATACTAAAAGTGGAATTGAAGTTCCGTTACTGGAAAAAAATTGTCAATACGTCAGCCAAAGCTGATATGTTAAAAGGTCAAAAAGGTTCTAGCTTCTAGATACGTTAGTGGGTTGTTAGTTGTTGCAGACACTTGTTGTAATAGGGGGCACAGATACGACATGAAATATTTTATTTAATCACGATTAGTAGATGTCATTTAATTAATATTCTGATTTATTTCTATGCTCGTTACAGGTTCAAGCTGCCGTATTGAAGGACAAACTTGTAAAGAAGAAAGTTGAAAAAAAAAAAGTAATATGTTGCGCTAGCGTCTCCCTGGATAAAATTGCTAGATTTGCTTTTCCAATTTCATTTTTTATTTTTAATGTGTGTTATTGGAGTTATTACACAAGTCAGTAAAAACATACATTTAAACTGTTGCTCCTAACATTTCATATTATTTCTAAATTCGTTTCACCTCAGAAAATGCGTGCAAGAGGGAATGATACGACTACCCAAATATTTTCGCATTCACAACCACGCAACAGTGCTGACCACCATTAAAATGCGCATGCCAAACAACACAACACCACAGACCATAGCAGAAAACTCATACTGGGGTTGTAATTATCGTTATTACAATTTATAACCCTCAACACACCTATACTCCATAATGAAAGGGTGTATTCTGAAAAAAAGCAAAAATTCCCACATACCAAATGCTGCTCCTCGTCCTTTTTAGCATATGGTGTAGTGCTCCATTTAAATATGCCGAGAACTCTATCAACGCCACAAGAGGGAATATTTGGAAATAAATGCTGGAAAATGCTGCATAATGCGGATAATGTGCTGAATAATGGTTCACTGAATGTTTACTGATGTTCGTCGAGCTTTAAGAAAGAGACCAGAAAAATTACAATCTTGTAATAGTAGTTTCAATATAACTCATAAAACACCCAAAATGTACACGAAAAATATAGACATATTCACGACACATCGGTACCTGTACTCAGCGTCATTATCAAATGAAAGATTAAAAGCTTAAGAAAAACCTGTGTGGCTTCTTATTAATTGCAAGTAGGGAACTAAAGACTAGGCCACTTTTTAGGAAAATGCAGTGCAAGAAGCATTTTGTATAACAATTTGGCATCATGTGTTTTTAAGGTATTTCGGCTCCGATGAGTTCGAAAATGCCTGTTGCTAGTTCTAAATATGGACCGGAAGTCCGTAATTCAGGATGGCAGCCTAAGTATGTTATAGTTAAAACATGCATGTATTACATACATGGAAATACGAAGGAAATTGTAGTGTACCTTGCACTTACGGTTCAATTTTGTGCTCATTTTCAACTTTGAACTTCCCATGTGAAGTGTATAATTTAGATGAACGACTCCAATTAAGTTTATCCGAAAGGTAAGAAAATATTATTTGAATCAAGGGCAATTAAAATAGTCTGGCACTATCAGGCATCGAGCCACGCCCATTTTTCTAGGGACTGGTATCACAGTTACCGTTCAATTTTTCGCTCATTTTCAACTTTAAACTGCTCTTGTGACGTGTATAATTCAGATGAATGAGTACAATTAGGTTTACTCGAAAGGTAGGGATCTCGTCTTTGAATCAATGGTAATAAAAAGGGTCTACGACTATTAGGGACCGAGCCACGCCCGTTTTACTAGGGGCTGGTATCACAGTTACCGTTCAATTGTTTGCTCATTTTCAACCTTTGAAAGATATTAAACACAGACAGCCAAAGGCTCAACAAGAGTTAAATAAATGCAGATGCAAACTTATTTACGTTGCCTTTTGGACTTATATGTCAGACTGCCTGAGTGGGGAATCGAACCCACGACATTTGAAATTAAAGTCCGCGGTACTACCTCTCATCCTTAATGAAACGGCCAAAAGAAAGACGTTTCCTTTTGGCCTTGCCAGTATGGCTCTGCGGTAGGACCTCGGCCTTTGGTTTCAAAGGTCATAGGTTCGATTCCCGCTCAGGCAGTCTAACATATAAGTCCAAAAGGCAACGTAAAATGCAACCATATTTGTGCAAACCTATATACGTTGCCTTTAGGAGTTGTACGTAACTCACAACCACTTGTAAACTAGCTTACCAGAAGGAAATCTCCGAACCCAAACCAGCACCTTTGTTGGCCCTCTACTTCCTTCATTGAATCTCCACCTAATTTGCTACTACATGATCTATTGATCATTTCAACTTGAAACGCAGTTTGCATAAGCTACCCAGTATACAGGAAGCAGTGTTCGAAATAATGTAATTTGAATGCCTGCATACAAAGCCACATGGAATAAAAAACAGAACGGAATTAGCCTAATCCTTCAACATCAAAAAAAAATTCTGGGCACGTTCCTAATCTTCTGGAAGCAAACATCTTGCCCGAAAACACCTTTTTGCCACACACGAATACATCAAGAAACAATGTTTATTTCTCTAAACTAACTTCCGGTTTCCAACCTCATTTCAAAGACTACATAAATCTCATTTTGGCTCCAAGTATGCCATGGTCTACAAAAAAAAAATAGCCGTACCTAGTCAACTGGTTGCTTCTGGCCGTGCACCTGACATGCTCTGTTCAAAGCTGCAACTTCTTTGCTTCCCCAACCACCCAAACAACATCTCTTCATGAGGTACGTTGCTGTTTTTCCCCCATTTTCGGATGGAATTTACACCATGGTCCAGTTTTGCCGAATGCAAAGATGAGAGGTTTTGGCCCTACTAAGTCTAAGCCACTTTTTGGGAAAAAAAGGCATTTTTTAACACGCAAGAAGCATTTCGGATAATAATTTGGCATCAGGTGTTTTTAACGTATGTCGACCCCAGTGACTTCGAAAATGCCTGCTGTCAGCTCGGAAAATGGACCGAAAGTCCGTAATTCAAGATAGTGGCCTATTTTAAAAGTTTGCTGTTTTTGCGGAATATTCTGCAAATAGTTGATGCTGTTAAGGTGTTTTGACTCAGTGAGTTCGAAATGAATGTTGCTAGCTCGAAAAATTGTCCGGAGGTTCATAATTCAAGATGACGGCCAAGATGGCTGCTTCTTTTTTGAAAGCTTGCTGTTATCAAAAAATATACTGGTAGAAATGTGTGTAGTTGCAAGCCCTCTAATAGCCCGAAATAGACATGGTAAGGATTTTCAGAAAGGTGGGGATCTATTCTTTCCATCAATCCTAATCGGAACTGTTTAACTTAGATAGGGAACGTTCTACGCTCATTAAAGATGATAGGCGAGTAAAAGTGGCTAATACAGGCTAAAAGAAGGGGTTAACCCACCACAAATTTCAACAAAAGGTTTTATGGTCGTTCCTGACTGGAAAGAGCGTGCTGAATTCGAAAAAAAATGTTATCCACGCTATCTTCTGCAGTTTTCCTGGAAAAATAGAGTTAATTTGCATGTTATAGTTAAAAAATGCATTTAATATATATATATGGAAATACGACGAGAATATTATTAGACCTTGCATTTTTAGGGCAGTTCTTTTCTGGAACCTACTCAAAAGGATGTGCACTTTAAGATTCCGAAGGGTGTCAGGCTGAAAACCTCGAGCATTAAAGATGGCGACCGTAATGAAGCCTAATGTTTACTTAGTTTTAGTCATTTTGGCCTATTACGCCTATTACCTTTAGTGTTACACAAAAACGGTTAGGATATTAGTTGTTTAAAATAACGTAATCTACAATGGAGGTTCCATACCGTTTTTCCATATATCATCGTTATTGAGAAAAACGGTCATGTTGGACCATTTTTGGCCATTTTGGCTAATGTAATTCTTATAGATGTAGGATTTGTGAATACAACTTAAACTTTTAATTGCTGTTACGTCGTTTATAATTCAGGTGGATGACTCCAACTTCAGTCATTCAAACGGTAGGACTCTCTTCTTTGAATCAACGGCAATGAAAAGAGTCTACCACTATATTAGGGACCGAACTACGCCCGTTTTACTTGGGGCTGGTATCACAGTTGCCCTTCAAAATAAAGACAGACGCAAACCTATTTACGTTGCATTCATTTTGGACTTATATGTCAGACTGCCTGAGCGGGGAATCGAACCCACGTCCTTTAAATAAAAAGACGAGGTCCTGCCGCCGAGCCATACTGACAAGGCCGAAAGGAAAAGTCCTTAGGTAGCGTTTCCTTTTGGCCATGTCAGTATGGCTCAGCGGTATAGGACCTCGGCCTTTTGGTTTCAAAGGACGTGGGTTTGATTCTCCGCTCAGGCAGTCTGACATATAAGTTCAAAATGAATGCAACGTAAATAGATTTGCTCTGTCTTTACCATTGTTCTGGCTTGCTTTGCGTGGGTCCCATGGGCGCCTTGCAAAGCTTACGCATTGCATGGAAACTTTCTTTTTTGCTCCGTCAAGTAAAGGAAGGACCACGGATCTCAGGAGGATAATGATTTGCACAACATAGCAGTGAAGATTGACGAAAGGATTGAAAAGAAAACTGCTGGTTGTGATAGAAACGTGAAACTTTGAGATATAAAGGGTATTTCGTGATGAACATTTTAGGATTAAGAGTCATTCGAGATCACTTCCCGTTTAGGTACCAGCCATCTTCAAAGTTACACTTAAAAATTAAGGAACTTACGAATATAAAGCTACACGGAAAATAGGCCAAAAAGCAAAACTCAAACACTAGAAACAAATAAGTAGAGTGAGCCACGTTTATAAACTTAGTAGAGAAAGCCCGTGCTACGCACGGCTGTTCTTGGATCCACCATTTGCAACACTGGCAGGGTTTGGTTGCTTATGTGTATGTCAATGTTTCTCTGAATTAAGTTTCTTCAATCCCAAGTCTGTACTCACTGGCCAACAAACGCTTTCATCGAATTAAGTTTGTTCAATCCAATTTTTGCGCGCACTGGCTACCAAACGCTGATTTTCGTTCGCTTCGCTCACTCAATCAGCGCATCCCATGACACATCCCCTGACGTTTAAAAATTGGCACGTGGATGCATTTTCCAGCATCGTTGTGTGAAAAAAATTGCACTGGTTAATAATGTTGTATTGCTTGCTGAAGTCCCGTTGTACGGACGGGTGGTGTTGAAATCTTTAGCCTGGCTGCTTCGACATTTTTGTTTTCTGGGAGAGGCAGAAAGCAAATCGCCCGGCAAAACAATGCCTCATTATTGTGCTCATTATTATTATTTAAGATTTCAAACGTTGAATGAAATAATTGAAAAGTGTGCAGTAATCAGTTTTCATGAATTTCATTTTAACCTTTGGACTATTATTTGACGGAATTAGCTTGGCGAAAGAGATTGAGGTTTGATATCACGACTTCTCACGGCAGAAAAGCTTGGCGGATATCTTTAACAAGTTTTATTTTGGGGTAGATAATATTAACTGGAAAATAAATTGGAATAGTAAAAGACTGCACTGGAATATCTTGAAAAAAATGCTACCGTGTTATATAAACAATGACCTAAATAAACCAGGTACGGCAAAAGTTTTCAACATTTTATTAGCTTAATTGTTTCAGATTTTCCTGAAAACAGCCCACGAATGAGCAATTTTTGTGGAGGGGGGGGGGGAGATGAGGCTTAATTTTTGTGGGTGTAATTAATTGCGGTTTTAAATTCTGTACTTTAATTGAAGTCACATCATATCAGATTGAACCCAACACATGAACCTAATTAATTTTTATTCATAACCGCTCTATTGGACTTCATTTCTGTCTATCAGTAGCGTTAAATAAAAGGAAAATAGATATTATTATAGTTTTGCACTCGCTAAATAAGAAAAATGTATATTGACAATAAACAATTCGTGTGGAGTCTTAGCTGGTGTACAGTTATGTGTACCACCTGCTGTGCACAGGTAGGACACATTGCGTAGCAGCATAATCCACACGAATTGTTTATTGTCACTACACATTTTGAATAAATGAGAGAGAATTGTACAAAAAAATGTTTATTACCTTTTACGAAATTCATGTAGGGGTTGAGCTGGTTGTTGAAAGAGTACACCTTTTGGGGAACGCAGAAGATCACACACACACAATAAAACAAGTGCGTAACCTATACAGGCGTTATCTGTTGCCTTACTTTGACGGTCAGTGTTTCTTGTTAATCGGTGTTACAGTACATCGGTGTGTGTTGCCAAAACGTTGTATAAATTTATTGTTTTTCAGCTTTGTCACCATATTTTATAAGGCGTTACGAGTCTGCCATTATTCTAACCTGACTCAAAGCAAGCATGTCCACAAAGATTACTTACTGATTGAAATACTTAAAAGAAGCGACGATAACATAAAAGTGCGAAAGTCGTTCAATGATATTACTACCTTCCCAGCCCGGTAAATTCGAGTCAAGGCAATTGACCTTTACCACTAGTCTATCCCACAACACAAACTACAACAGTGACGTCTCCAAGCAATTATTTGCGTGGTATTAATAAACTAAGTATGGTTGGTAACTGCCACAATGCCTCACAAACAACGCCAAAAACAGAGCCACTGCACCCAAAAAATTAAACTCATTATTACAATGGAAATTCGGCTGTACGTGACCAGAGTCGAAACACCAACATAATCTTATCTGACGTATAAACCAATGAATTTAATTAATGAACTATGACCACACGATTTTTTTAATTTAATTTTTTTTAATATTATTAAAAAATTTAAAATTTAAAAATTTTTCAAATTTATTTTAAGTTTTCCTTAATTTTAAATAATTTTTAAACTTGAAATAAAAGTAATTTAAACCTAAAATAAAAAAAATTAATAATTTCGCACTTTTAAATAAACGTATATAACGTATATAATTGATAAATTTAGAATATTAGAAATGTTAAAAGGTTCACATTTAAAAAATTTCTTTAAATTTTTAAGTTTTTAAATTCCCTATAGGCTACGCTGAATACATTTTGAAGTAAAAAAAAAAAAAGTTGCCAAGTTTGGCCCCTTTCCAGTATGCATGAAAACAGAGCCTCAGTACTTTTCAACACTTCTTATTCCCCCACAGAAATCGTAAAGCTCGTAAAGGAACAAATAATTGATATTCAGCAGTAGCTTGCCCGTATTTCTTAAACTATTCACATGTTTCCTGCACGCGTCGGACGTAGCTGCAGGAAATGGAAAATGCTACTCAAAGTTACTTTTTTTCATCAGTCGATATACGGCACACGGAAATGGCGTAAAAGTGAACGTTAGTAGCTGCTATACATTCTAAAAAAAAAATAGGCTCGTGCTACGACTTAAACTGGAAGGTTAGATCAATTTTCTTTCACATAAAAGGAGCAGAGTACCACAGTTGATGTTGGCGCGTTTTCTCATAGTTCTGTGCTATATCTTACACTTTATCCATGATAAAGTGTTAATAATGTAATTTTTTACCATCACTTGTACTAAAGAGTAAACAACGTGGAAATACAGAAGTTCATTACACACATACAGAAACGAAGTTATTGGGGAAAAAAAAACATTCCACATTGTATCTAGACGAGGTAAGTGCTAAGTTTTATTAGCACAGAATCTGGTCAAATAAACAAATACCTTAGTTTATCCCGCATGAAAACATATACTTGCGTGTTTCTGAAGGTCTTATGATAATTAGAGAATTAGAGAATGCATTTATTTACAAGTGCTTTTATTCATCAAGGACCTTGGTGAATCAGCAAGAACTTCCATGTTAAACGTAAACTTTGGACTCCAATAGTTTCGCCCAGAATTTACAAAGAGCAACGAAATTCGGTGTTTGGGGTCGTGTCGTAAATATTTCACTGCATTACAAATTTTAATGACAACAATCAAACCGTTCGGTGTCCACAGTATGGCCCTTTCTTGTTGTTATTGTTCTTATTGTTGTTAGGACTCTTTGCCCTCACATGGAGATCGAACCACTGAACGGATATTCAAGTTCTATAGCTTAAAACGTATGTATGAACATTGAACAAGGCCTAGGGCATTATTTTACATGCTATTTTTATGCAACTACAATATTCTTGCGACAGAAAGCAAAATGGGCTAGAAACTTTGCTCTAACCTAGAGATCGAACCAATGAACCTATTTTCAGCTTGTATAGTTTAAAATGTAGGTATTTACAACGACCAGGGCCTTTTAAATGCAATTTTAATGTGACTGCAATAATCTCGTCGGCAGAGCATTTATTATTGTAGAGCACAGGGCAGAAATCACTAAGTGCAGTAACAAATTTTTGCAAATCGAGCGAAAAACATGAAATTTGGTACACAAGTTTTTCTTATCAGTTAAAAACGAACCAGCCAAGGACCTCCATGAAATATCCCCAAATGTCTGCAGCGCTCCTCCACACCCCCCCCCCCCTCGTTCCCAGTACCCCCGTGCCTCCACCACGAGGCTTGGGCAACAAATTCTTACAGACCAAGCTAAAAACATGAAATTTTGTATAAAATTTATTCTTGGCAGCTTTAACTGAATCAGCCATAGAACCCCTGTGGTATATCCCCACGGGCTTCCAGCACCCCCCTGTGTCCCCTCACTGAGGTTTGACCAAAAATGTTTGGCAAATCGAGCTAAAAGCTTGAAATTGGGTACACAAGTCATTCTTAGCAGTAGTAATCATATAAGCCACGGAATCTCCATGAAATACCCGAAAGGACCCCCAGCCCCCTGTTCCCCCTCAATGAAGTGTGACAAACAATTTCTTGCAGATCGAGCTAAAAGCGCGAAATTTGGTACACAAGTCATTCTTAGCATTACATATCAAACCACCAACCATGGAACCCTTACGAAATACCCCATAAGCCCCCGCCCCCTTCAATTGCTCCCCTGTGCCCTCTCGCTTAGGCTTAACCAACAAATTATTACATATCGAGCTAAAAGCTTGAATTGTGCCACACAAGCCACTCTTAGCAATACACATCGAACCAGCCATGAAACCCCCGTGAAATATCCCCAAGGCTAGTTCCAATTATTGCTTGTGTACCAATTCATGTTTTAGCCAGATCAGCAAGAATTTTTCAATAACCTCATACAGGTGAGTGTGGTGGGGGCATAGGAAAGGCCCTTAGGGAAGATCTCGAAGGATTCCATAGCCAGCTCGATTTATAAGCATAGAATTGACATGTGTACCAAATTACAAGGCTTTTACCTTGATGTTCATGATTATCGCAAATTTTGGTCCTTAACGGCTGTACTACACCTGGATTTTAAACCAGTGAACCGTTGCTCAAATTTAACGACTTAAAACGTAGGCTTTTTGAAAGCTATTTTAATGAGACTACAATAGTTGTTGTTCTTCTTGTTGGGGAAACTATGCTCTCACCAAGATATCGAACCAAAGAAGTGATTTTTCAATTTGTATAGCTTAAAATTTAGGCTTAAATAGGCTCCTTATAACAGTTATTTTGAGGTGATTACAGTATTCTTTTCTGTGTTATGCTTGCTAAATCAAGAAAAAATGCACATTAGTATGGACAAAAGTGGTTAAGCATATTAATATCGGATGTAAGCCTTAAAAAGTGTACAGCTCTAAACAAACATATATTGGAAAAAGACGTGTAAGCCATCAGCTTCACACTAATAAGTGTAAAAGAAGCTCCAGCTTGTTTTTTTGGAACGCTGGAAATTTTTTTATACGTATTAGTGCGACGCTAATGTATTACATGTCTTTTTTCTAATTTTCAATTCTCTCTTCGGTGCAAATGCTCGAAATCGTGGCACTAGAGGTTGCTCACAAGGTGTTCTATAAACCTCCTTCTGTGCCTGAGCATCCTTCCTCGGCACAAGATTATTATCTCTTGGTTTCAGGGAAATCTACTGAAATATAAAGACTTCCGTCTGATGAGGTGGACATGGCACTTACTCTCTTTCATGAAGAATATATGCAGGTTAGCATGCAAGATTGAAAGGAGTTTCCTGCTTCTATTGTCAATGTGGAGTCCTCCATATCCCAAAACGAGAACTCCGCTTTGGACTTTCTGAACGTCCCTCTTCTGAAGAGGAACAATCTCGAAACTAAAGCCAAAGTAAAGAAGCATCAAGTTTTCATCAGTGCCTACAATCCTTCTGCGGATTTGCCACTGCTTCAGGACTGACACTGAAGAGTTCAAGATGCTTTTAAATCCATATCAGTCACTTTGCTATTGCTTGCACAAGACTTGTTTTAAGCCTGGGACCCAGTTTGTGATCAGGTAGTTTGCCGCTGTCCAATCAGATGCTCTTCTGGGATAGCAGACCCATGATCGTGCGTCTGTCTTGTTGTATAATTCTGTATAGCATTAGGAGGTGGCTTGGGAAGCTGCTCACCTAGCTGTGGCTGTGCATGCGATACTAACAATCCCGCTGAAAGTTTACTCTATCTGCATTTCAAGGCTGTATTCTGAGTTAACAGCCTGGAAACTTGTTTAGCACTGCTACCGTAGCTTTTCTGTTCTTGGGAAATTTCAATAGCCACCATACTTTGTGAAGCAATGACTGATCAGACCTGCAAGACACCTATTGGAATCGTGGCTGGGTGAAGAAGAATACTGCCTTCTAAACACCATCATCTAAAATGCATCATACACCATAAGAATAAACTGGAAACTCGTAGGGAAAACAAATAAAAACAATGCGTATATTGCAAAGAAAATCAAACCAGTATTAAACGAACTGCATTGCACGCAAAGCGGTTATTGCAAAACTTGGTTAACGTACCATATCAGCAACATGGCGAGCTGGAAACATTATTTTATTTAAGGATTTAAAAGGTACGTTTTTCCTTTGCGGGTTTTACTATATTTGTGGTACGAATCTCGTACTATATGTTTACAGTGGCAATCATTTTTTTTTCTCTACAAGTTTCTAATGTATTTCCAAAGTTTTGGGAGCGCATTTAAGAATTTAGCTGGTATGAGCTTGACAGCGTTTCGTTGGGTGATTTGTATCCTATCAGTTCAGTAGCCTTCCCTAAACCTCTTTTATGGCGTGATGACACCAATACTAAAAGATACTGAAGCGGTTTTTTTTCACCTTTTTTACAGTACATATTTATAAAATGAGACGCACAGTAACTTCGTTGTTTGCAGCATTGTTTATATTGCAGTATCGCCAATTTGGATACGCCAAGTAAGTAACAGTGACTGTCGATGTTAGTGTTACAATAATAGAACGTAGGATCGCTGAAATTCCTCGCTTCGCGTGCCGTATTAGTATCGCCCCATAGGCTTATGGTATATACGTGCATAAGTTTACAAGGAGGTAAGTAGCCAGATCGCTCCGTTTGTTAGCTCTGCGTACATCAATCCACGCTTTATTTTGCTAATTTGGTACTCAAATCCGACTTTCAGGCAGGCCACCAGAAAGAGGAGAACAATAACTAAATCCCCTCGTGCACTGTGGATATTGTGAAGTAGAAGTTCATGGGCATCCCAAAGTACGTAGGCAAGCACTACCAAGTGGTAGGTAGCAAGGGTGACACGATACTCCATAATTCGATAATATCGCAATAAAAATTTTCGCCGTTTATTGTCTCACGCTTTTTCTGGTTTATCGAAGTATCGTGCTAACCCCTACGCTTAAATTATCATATCTCGGAAACCGTAAAAGCTAGCAACAAGCGGTTTGTGGCATTGCATGTGAAATTACAAGCGCTCTCCAACCAAGTGCACAATACTGTTGCTATACACTTTAGGTGAAGGGAGAGTTAGTTTAATGCAAATAATACGTAAGCATTAAGTGCCAACACAACTGCTGGACTGTTTCTACGAGGTGAGGGAATAAATGACAATGGCGAGTGCATTTTCATGTCTACTGACCAAATGGCGAGTGCCACATAATTCACATTCGTGAAGGTTGCACTGTAGGATTCTACAATGGATTTTTTTTTATATTAACAACATTAAAATGGTTATTCCAGCCTCAAAATTTGTTTTATCGAGATATTATCGATTAGCGTGAAAATTAAAAAAATGTTTATTGGGATAAAAAAAATTTAGGCCTTGCCACTCCTAGTTGGCAGTTCGTCAAGTTTAGCTAAATCGAATCCCAAGGTGGCCTAAGAGGAAACTAGTACAAATAAATATTTAAGTTCCTATGGCACCACAAACGTTACGAGGTTTCTGCAGGACCATTAACAACGTAAGCAAGTAGATGCATTGCATGTGTAGATGATTGGTGGGGAAGTTAACCCATGAAGGATTTATGATGAGTAACCATAATCAGTACAGGTTAGTTAGCTGTATAGGCCTACTCTAGAACGAAATAAAAATGCTGTAGATGCTACACGGGTTATTTTATATTTAGCAGCTTAGTATTGTGACCCATCACATTTAATTTTTTTTTTATTTGATACTCAGTTGCCACAAAGCAACAAGCTACTCATTTAACACGAGTTCAATTGCCGTTGTTTTAGTATGAAATTGTTATTCACTCTGAAACTGAATAAATTGTCTGAACAGGATATGTACACCATCATCCTAAAACATTGCGAACAATTTCCAGAGCAGTAATTCGCACATTTAAAAGCAAAAAAAAAGTCAAAGACAGTGATTAAGAATATTCCTATTAAATGTGTAATTTAAGTACGTGCCATTCGGGACTACTCTCATTCTTTGTAACGGGCTTATTTCCAGAGGACTCTGCTTGCCAATAAGCAAACACATCCTGTCTCTTTACAAATCTAGACTAGCACAGTATCCCGCTTCGCTCGCTCATTTAGTGTTTGGCTTGGTTCCGCCAGGTGGAGTGGTTACTTGGCAACCCCACCTGGCGATGCCAAGCAAGACATAAATGAGAGAGTAAAGCAATTTCTCCTTAGTACCTTTTTTCACGTTCTGGGACCAAGTTTGGTGACCATTTTTATTATTGTATTTAGCCCATTTTAAATTTTATCACTGCATTGTGGTGTTCAAGATTACAAAATTACCCTACGACTTACGATAGAGGTGACACCTTTGTTTGTTGCTTCATTTAACTCATTCTCCAAATGTTTCCAAATATTCAGGAATGAACCGTGTAAAATATGGGTCAGTACACTTCGTGAACCTGCACATTACACAAAATTGTAGACAACAATACTGTAAAAAATACTGCGAAAATTTGGTTGCCATTTTTTACTACATAAATGTTTGTGGTGTTACGATGACAAAATTACCCTCTGACTTAGGATACATTATAACATGTAGCAACGCAACACCGTTGTCTACTGATCCATTTAACTCATTCTCCAATTTATCCAAAATTCACCAGGAATGACCCTCGTAAAATATGAGTCAGTACTCCTCGTGACTCTACACAATACTATAATGTAGATAACAATACTGTAAAAAATACTGAGATTTAATTCTGTCATTTATACGTCCGCCCAATTTGAAGTGTGAACAACTATGAAACCATTGTAGCCATTAGGGATGTTTTTAAAGTCAGCAGCTTGTGAGCCGCTTGGAAGCGAGGCAAGCTTTCCCGTTTTTTAATTCAAGCCTCTTGCCGCTGAGAAACTTTTCCGTCATTTTTGAAGTCAGCTGCTTGGCAGCCGCTGGCGAGCCAATTAAGTGAGGAAAAAGGGTGCTGAGTTCGCTGAGTTGTCCCAACCAAATGGGGGCACGATGTGCGCATGCGCCATTGCCGCGGAGCAACAATCGGCAACAAGCATCATACGTGCGATAAATCTACATGATACGTGCGTGATAAGTACGATATTGATAGCTGCCAGCAGCGCAATTGCTTAGTCTTTACTCCCATCATCTTAAAGGCTACTAATAATGCGATAAAGCAGAGAAAAGAGATATAATAAATGAGTTTGTTAATGTCGGCCATGTTTCTGCTTAGTAAGCTTCAAATAACGTCGTTTACAATCTCAACTTGAAATGGGAAAAGCGGAGGAAGCCGAGACCAAGCAAACTCAGCGCTCAGCAAGCAAGCCGCTGACTTTAAAAACATCCCTATTGTAGAAGTGTTGTTGGATTTTCCCCTTGGAACTATTTATTATTGTTATTTATTTCTTTGCAGTGCTTCCCAAGATTTTACTGTAAGCGAAGTCCGACCACCAAATTTTACAATTAAACTCTCTGAAGGTTATGACAAGAAAACACCACCAGAAAGAAATGGGAAGTATTATTATTGTTTTTAAACTTTCTTGAGTATTCGAGTCAATATTTACAGCAAGGATTATTTAAACATCTATGAAAATGAAGATGAATGATCGCTTTGAAGTTGTACGACTGTATTATTTTGCACAATAAGACTACAGTTAAATATTCTCATACAAATAATTAGCGCAATTTCTGAAGCAAAAGAAAGGAGAACATTTAAGCCTTTCCTTTACTGTTAGTGTGCCGTTGGCAATACCCCGACTAAAAAATATTTGTACTTGTTTTTTACTTGTAGCAGTACCTTCCTCTTGTGTTTCCACCGATTCCGGGGCAGAATAAACTGGTTTCAGATTCAAGATTTGGTTTTCTGTTATGTTTTCTTCTACCACAATTTTCCCCTTGTGTCTCGTACTCAAGAGGGTCCTGAGTCATGTCGAAAGATGGATACATGATAACCATAAAAATTATTCCTCTATTCATTAAAAATTATGCTTTGGAATTAAATTGCTCAACTTTATGGATTATTTTCTAACATTGGCAGCTTTGCCGTTGTTGACCGTGGAAAAACTCCACAGAATTTGCCTCAACTGACAGGAGAATTTCCCCCAAAATCGTAAATTTGAATGCCAGTATATTCAAGAAATATTCAAAACCTTGCTCATATTAAGAAATACCTCAATTTAAAGTTTGTAAAACAGTGTTACCTCTACTCTCTGATGAAACGGTTAATTATTTTAACAAAGCAGACAGTTATCAACTGATTACTAATCTGTTTCACAATTTTATGGAAGCATAATGTAATTTTTGATGTAGTTACTAATAACAATAATAATAATGATAATAATAATAATAATTGTACAAATAATACTAATCAAGGACCGTTCTTCGTTCTTCACATAATCTGCAGCCTGAATACCCATGTTAAACATCAAACTTTGAAACCTTATAGTTTTTCCAGAATTGATAATTATAGTCCAACGAAGTTCGATATTTGGGACCGTGTCATAATTACGTCACTGCTTTAAAATATGAATGACAAACGTTCGAAACGTAATTTTTCCTCCTCAGGGTTGACATTATTTTGTTGTTGTTGTTGTTGTTGTTGTTGTTGTTGTTGTTATAGTAGTTGTTGTTGGTGGTGGTGGTGTTCTTGTTATTATTGTTGTTGATTTGGTTGGCAGTTTGCCCTCACAAAGCGATCAAACCAATGAACCGGTTTTCAACTTTTACAGCTTAAAACGTAGGTACGAATAATGCCTAGGTATTTCCGAATGCTATTTTAATGTAACTGCAATATGTTTGTTGTTGTAACTTTCATTGACACGAATATTGACACGACTCTAAATACCGAATTTCGTTGGTCTACGTCAATTCTTGGCGAAACTATCAGGTTTCAAAGTTTGACGTTTTCATAGAAGTTCATGCTGAGGCTTACGGTAAGGCCCGCTGTCGCGGTTCTCGATGAAGACATTTTCTTATGTCCTTCTCAGTTTCAGAAAATAGGCTGTAGGTCAATGTTAACGATCTAGTGTACCACTGACAGTGTTACATTATATACTTAATATTGTATAACGTTATATTTACTTTACTTGTTAAAAGCATTTATTAGAGTTTTTAAACGGGTACGTTCAACTGCTTCATATTTTGCACAATCTATTCCAATCTTTTTGGTCCACAGGAAAACCTGCTGTTGTGAAAGTTGATATTAACCCTTGGAAGATTGGAGATATATCTGTGGAACGAATGGTATGATGGAAATATGTGCTCAGTAATCATACTGGTTAAATTCGTATTACGTGATGCAACAGAAACCGTAATGAGTACAACCTCTATATATATAATTACACAAGATCCGCAACGCAGTCATCGGCAGCGCAGCAGCTATCTGCATCTGCAGCAGCTGCATACGATGCCATCTCCACCATCTACTCACGGAACGGCAAATTATAAGAGTAGCAGGCAAAGCCCGCTGAGATAGTAGCTGCGTCCGGAACGCAACGGCCAGCAGCGCGAACGTACGATGCCATCTACCAACCGAACGGCAAATTACATGAGAGGGGGCAGCGAGACGGGAGGGAGGGGATGGGGAGGGGAGGGGGAAGGGAGCGAAACGACGCGGAATGAGCAAGCGAAGTTAGCAACTCCGGTAGTTTGATATAATTCCTTGGAAGAATGGAGATGTATCTATGGAACGAATGGTTTGAAAGAAATATGTCTTCAGTAACAATACTGGGTAAATTCTGAATACAATGTACGTGTTAAGCATTGCAATAGAAAGAGTAAAGAGTAGTTCGGTCATAGGATTATATTATTACATCTAATTACATAATGAAAGAGCAGGAATCACCACACAGACGTAGACCTTTGGATATGGAGACTAACACTAATCATGTCTATCCACTTTTTACCCCACAATTGCAATATCTGATAGGTGTGCATCAGGCCAATAACCCTCAAACCCATATTCCCTTTTCACCATTGAACCTACTGCTAATTTCTCTAGGTAGCCACTTCTCTCTGTGACAATATGCCACACCTGAATTAATTTTGACGATAGCATAAAATCATTATAATTTTTTAAATATACAAACTTTATCATTGAAACAAATGAAAAGTGCCGCATAATTTCCTTTTTTAGGTAAACTTCACAAAGCAATATTTCCCAATTAGTACCATTCTTTCCATCCATCAGTGTGTCCGTTTGTTTGATACATGAAACAGATTTACTGATTGAGGGGGGGGGGGATGAGGCTTAATGGCGCGTCGACAGCTTGGTCATTAGCGCCAACAAACTGACTGACTGGGTAGTTGGACTGTCTGTACTGATTTTCATTAACTAACCTAACCTACACTTTAACGACCAAATCCAAACCTCACCAAAACCAGGGGTTAATTCACGGTTTAAAAAATTACTAATTCTGAAAAAAATTCGCAACGTTTTACTCGAATTGGATAGGCAAGCACATTGTAGAATGGCTCGCCCTATACTATAATCGTTTACCAAAAATTGACTTGGAAAATAAAACTTTATGTCTATTACGGGAAAGTGAAATTAATCATTCTAGTAGATTGCCTTATACAAAAGTATAGACATTGTTGCCAATAACTTATAAAATGCAATCTCTAAAATTCAACCTTAATACAACGACAATGACTGTACCACAGTGCAGTACGACAGTACGACTGTACAAATGTACAACGACTGTTTGTTATAATTTGAGCTTTATTTTAGAACTAGAGGAAGCCCGTGCTACGCACGGCGCCGGTCATGAATTATATGTACAGACCCACTCCACCCTCCTCCCGCCCCCACTCCCACTTCCCACTCCCAACCCTCTCACTCCCATTCCCCACTCCCCACTCGCACTCCCAACTCCCCACTCCCAACTCCCCACTCCCATTCCCACCTCCCCACTCCCACTCCCATTTTCGCACACACTGACTAAGAAACGCTTTCACGGATTAAAATTTCTTCAATCCAATTTTGCGCACACTGGCTGACAAAGGGTGATTTTTGGTGGCCTCAGTCACTGAATCTGCGCATCCAGTGGCTGAAATCACAGGATGCACCGTTTAAAGAATGTGAGCGCTGAACCATAATCTTTGTATGAAACAATTTTTCTGTGGCAAGTCAATAAATAAGCTTTCGCAAAACAAAATAAGCCATTGCATCGTTTCCAGCTGCCAATATTAGCTGAAACATGGATTCTTTCATTTTACCCATCAACAATCATTGGTTTGGACGTTAGTTTTCAATCCTTAGCACGTTCACCAGGTATTGTTAGCAAAGACCGTAGCAAAGACATTACACGTGCACGAAAACAATGACAAGCGATTAAAGAGATTGTTGTCCTTCCGGTTTTACTTTAGCCGTTCTTTTAGCCGGCCTCCAGGATTATTATGTGTATACTATGCAACTCCCGTATATAGGTTTTTCCTTATTGCAACAATATTAAAAGTTTTCTGCAGTAATTGGTGTTATAATAACGAATAATTAACATTTTATCTGATGAATTATATGTTGGTCGGTGATATAAGCAATTTAAGTGATAGATGCCTCGAATCTGATGTTGCAACACTTGACAGCCCAATGGAAAAAATGTATTCGTGCAATGTTTGATAAAATGTATTCCACTAATGCAGAATGTTGGTCTTTACTGCTTCTTTACCAGAAGACATCTGTGTAAATTAGTATTCAAAAACGCTTAAACATGTAAAATACAGATGCAAGCCTAAAAAACTGAAAGGTCTAAAGGAAAAGATACAAGAAAAAGACATGTAAGCCGAAAGCATCACACTAATACGTGTTAAAGTATAACCAGCATCCCAAAAAACAAGCAGGAGATTCTTTTACACGTATCAGTGCGACGTTAATAGCTTATGTGTATTTTCTTGTAGACGTTCGTTTAGAGATTTCATTGTTTTATGCTTACATTCTGTATCTTATACGCTTAAGCATACTTTAATACTTATATCTGTTTTTTTCTTTCTTGGCAAGGCTGAAACTAGATGTCGCACTGAAGCGTATAAGATACAGATGTAAGCCCGGCTGAAAGCATGATAGCCAGAGGCTTCTTTCAACACAAATTATAGGACTTTTTTATTCTTTTTATAGACTGGCCTTTAATGTTAATATATCCGTCGTTTTTGGAAAGCCAGAAACTATGTTTATCTGCATTTTTGGGCAAACCTAACATATGATTCCCGGGTTTGACGTTTAGCACGGAAGCTCACGTTGAAACTTTCACTAGGAAACAGTCTTTGGCCTATGACAGGTGGAGCGGATTGAGGTATCATGCCTGTAGGAAGTTGCGTATGGCTGGTTCAATTTGTGCTGCTATGAATGACTTGTAAACCTAATTTCCTTCTTTTCCTCAATCGGCAAGCTTTTGTTGGTCAAGCATCAGAGAGGGGGCACAGGGGGGCGTGGGGGTCCTTTGGCATTTCATGGGGGTTCATAGCTGGTTCGATTTTTATTGGTAACCCTATTGGAAATCCTACTGGAAATGTTTTACTGGACCAGTACGAATTTTCCTACTGGACCAGTACTACTTAATGGTTTATGGAATACTGGACCAGTAGGGTATTAATACTGGTCCTGTAGCTAGGACCAGTAGGAAAATATTACTGGTCCAGTAATATTTGTGCACTGGACCAGTAGGATCTTCCTACTGGACCATTACAAAATTGTTACTGGTCCTGTAGACTCTTCTTAATGGTCCTATAGTCAAGGTGTACAGGACCAGTAAGGTTTTCCTACAGGACCAGTGATAATCTTATACTGGTCCAGTAAAACTGTATTACTGGACCAGTAGGCTTCTCTGGAAAAAAATTGCGCTAATGTATGCTATACTATTAGTAAATACCATTACAACAGATTATACCTTTCCTGAAATATTCCTATATACATGGTTACAATGTAACCACTAACACTAGACCTAACACTATTACTTACCAGCTTGCTCTATTTCTTGCTCTAACTCTTGCTGTATTAACAATTTGGGATGGTGGTGATAAGCCTTATATACACATAAAATCTATAGCATTAAAGTTATGGGCCTAGGATTTCTATTTTACTGATTCATGCTAAAGTTATGTAATGATTGAGTTTGTTTTAAACAATCAATTGGCATTTATTGTTTAGCAACTAGAGAACCTTGCATTATGCCGTTAAAATGTATAACTGAATAGCTTTAATATAAAATTCTTATCAGACCTGCAGGCTTTTGTTACTGGTCCTGTAAGAAGAGCTTACTGGTCCAATAACTAACCAGCCTACTGATCCAGTAAAACCTGCACGTTGATATAGTAAGAAAAGCTACTAGGCCAGCAAGCCCAGTTATTTCTTATGACTTCGATTTAGAAATCTTTTACTGAATACAATACATTGCACTCCTGAATGGTTCAGATGCAAATTACAAGCTATGGCACAGATAAATAAGATGTGAATATAAGTTACACTCGATTTTACAAGGAATTCTTTTGAAAAGTTAATTTTCCATATGAGTTTTTCAAAATATTTGATAAATTGTTAGCGTTGCTTTACTTCTGTGATGATATTTAACAAATGCTCACTGAAAAGCAATGCAATAAAATTAAGATACACAGGCAATTCACTGTGTATCACATTTCTCCAGAAAAAAAGCAATTACAAAAACACCCACGACACACCAAATCTCAGACGATAAGTGAGTGTGTCACTATTGTTTAGGTCGAATTTGCCACATGCTGTCGCTTGCTGCCCAAACTGCAAAAAAAGTCAATCAAAGCTACAATTTTTTTTTCGTTTTTATGCTCACCATGCACTGCTCTTTGATATCTACGCATTTCTTTATTTACTTAAAGTGCTTTACTGCTGCGCAAACAGAACCTACTCGGTTTTGGGATTTAGTTACAGATCACAGAGTACCAGTGGCATGCATAGGAGGTGGGGGGGGGAGCTTGCCGGAAAATTCTTGCCCTTTTTGTAAAAATATGCCCCATTTTGCTTTTCGTTGAATCGATGAAATGCAGGCTAAAAACGGCAAGAAGAAGACCACGAAAGCTGCAGAAAACGATAAATAAGGATAAAAAAGAGACTGACAAGCCAAAAAAAACCGGTCTCCAGAAAAACACAACTTTAGCATGCCGTTTTACTCTCGGAGGTCTGTGCAATGTGTATGTTACTGTTAAATTCAACAGGTTGTGTTTCACATGGAGGAAAGGCATTCCAAGGAAAACAAGTAGAAAAATGCAAAATAACACACGCGCAGCTGTCCTGCTTTGCTTGCTTTAGCCCTGCCATCACAGTCACCAAATTATCCGGTACAAACTTACTGCACTTCCTGAACTTTCGAACTTGTTCCCTATTGGAGTTACTGACCCAACTGATTATAGTTTACTGATAATTACCGGTTCAGTTAAAATGCTGTTTACTGTTGCTACTCTCCGGTTGATAACATCCTGGAGGTAATGGTCCAGTAGGAAAAAATCCAATTGAAGTTACTGGTTCGCGTAACTGCTTCACCAGTTGATGAACTATTTTCTACTGGCATTACTGGTCCAGTTGAATGTATTCCACTGATGGTTATACCTCTAAAAATATCTGTTGGGAGGTATTGGTCCAGTTGAAACTATCTACTGGTTGTGTTGGTCCAGTTAAACAGTTCACAAGTAGGCAAAATATTTCGTACTTGAGTTGCAGGTCTCATTTAAAGGACTCTACTGTTGGTTATTGGTCCAGTTCAAAATATCTACTGGAGGTATTGGTCCAGTTGGAAATAACAACTGGTTGTATTGGTCCAGTTAACTAGTTCACCAGTAGACAAAACATTCCTTACTGGAGTTACAGGTCCAGTTGAAAAGATACTACTGCTGGTTACTGGTACAGTTCAAAATACCTACAGGCAGTATTGGTCCAGTTGAAATTAGCTATTGGTAATACTGGTCCAGTTGCACATGTTCTACTATTGGTTACAGGTAAAGTTGAAAATATCTACTGGCAGTATTAGTTCAGTTGAAAATATTTACTGGTTGTATTGGTTCAGTTAACCAGTTCACCAGTAGACAAAACATTTCTTACTGGCGTTACAGGTCCAGTTGAAACGATGCTACTGTTGTTTCTGGTCCAGTTCCAAATATGTACTGGAGGTATTGGTCCATTTGAAAATACCTACTGGAGGTATTGGTCCAGTTGAAATTTTCTACCAGACATACTGGTCCAGTAGAATTTTTCCATTAGGATTTCTAATAGGGAAGGATTACTTGCATACCAAATTTCGCTTTTAGCTCGATTTTCAAAAATTTGTTATGATGCCTCCGGATGGACACGGGTTGGGGGAATGCCCTGGGGGTGTTTGTGGGAATTCCATGGGGGTTCCATGGATATTTCGATTTGTACTGCTAAGAATGACTTTGGTTCTAAATTTCAAGCTTTTAGCTCGATTTGCAAAAATTTGTTGATCAAGCCTCAGGGAAGGGGCACAGGCGGCCCTTTGGGTACATAGTGGGAGTTCCAATGCTGATTCCATTTGTGCTGATAAGAATTTATGCACAAAATTTTATGTTTTTAGCTTCATGTGGAAGAATTTGTTGCCGAGACTCTAGGAGGGATCACAGGGGAGGAGGATTAGAGGAGTTGGGGGACGCTGGGTGGCCTTGGGGGTATTTCATGGAGTTAATGGCTCATTCCATTTGTACTGCTAAGATTGACTTGAGTACCAAATTTCATTTTTACAGCTCGATCTAAAAATATTTTTTGGTTAAGCCTTATGGAGGGCGTGCTGGGGGACCTTTAGTGGAGGTTTTTGTTGTGGGGATGCTGGGGGACCTTGGAGGGTACTTCATAGAAATTGAGGCACAACATAATCCAGAAACTCAAAAGAAAAAACGGTTGGTCAACATAACAGTTAGCATCCCGATGCTCGTCGATAATATTTTTTTCGCATCGTGTTTTTTTTTTTTTTGGATAGCCCTACTGTCTGCCTGGCAGACAAATGTTCCGCAGTAGGTTAGTTCTACAGCAGCATTATTTTTACGGAAAAATAGAGTTCTTTCGTGGACGGAACCTATGTGGTTTATGGGCCAAAATATTGTTTTGCCTCGACGCACTATGCAGGCACACAGCCACGTAAGCCTAACATATAGTACAATGTAGTTATTATGTTGTACGCATTCATTGTTTGAAACCCACTCGTTTTTTTTGGTGAATCGTTCATCTTCTTCTGGAGCACAGACAAATGTTGGTGGTGATATTCAACCATCCGATTATCCCTCATGAACATCACAATTCTCGAATTGTGATGGTCATAACGGAAATCATAATCGAAATTCGAGTCATTTTCAAATGCTGAAAAACCACCACGCGCATAAAATTTGTACTATTTTATAAATCTTACTCCTTTGTGCCCTCTAAAGTTCAACATTTTGTGGATACTGTATTATAAATATGAAAGTACTACTGTTCGTTTCAGACCTTTGAAGTCGATTTGTACATGACTGTTTCTTGGGAAGACTTCCGACTAACGTTTATAGGCAACGATGGTGCTCCTTGGTGGCGAAGAGCAGTAATTAACATCACAGAAGCCAAGAGTATTTGGAAGCCGGTCTTGTGTTTTCGGAACGTCATGGGTAGCAAAGCAATGTCCTTTGAGCCAAACTTTCTGCCAATGCGACTTACTTTAAATGAGCTTTTTTATGTGCTCAGGTATGTAAACGTACAATATTATTTAAATCTTTATTTTCCGTTTTATAACGATTAATATATATATAAAAGGTGTCTAATCATATTTATATATTTAGGAAAGTTGAAAAGTTTCATTGTCATTTCGACCTGAAGAACTATCCTATGGATACCCAGACTTGCACCGTGGAAATTCAAGGTAAGTTTTCATCACGGTTTTACGAACAGAAATGACTGCATCTACGTTCGTGTACCGATTTTTATTTGGACTTTCTTAGGCGACTTTCTCTTTTAGCTTGGCATAACTTAGATCAGGTATACATCGGGTATCTGGCCCACGATTCTGAGAGCGACAAGTTAGCTGGATAAATCCTAATAGAAAACCCCAGATTTTTGACATGCCACCATCTACACGAGCACGACTAGGCTCTTCTCGTTGCAAATGCACCAGGGATTGGTTGAGGCAGAATCAACTTCAACAATAATACAACAATAATATAACATATGTTTCTTACACTAATGAACACTAAGACACGAGTACACAAAACGAATGAAGATCAATTTTTTTCTTGCTGTTGAATAATGCGGTTTTGGTGGATTTCTTGACTAAGACGACGACACACATAAACCTACTAATGGAAGCCAAAAACGGGACCTTAAAACTGGATTATCTGATTTTCATTTTCGAAATTGATATCTTCCCAAAACAAAACTTGTTAATGATTCCGCCAAGCTTTCTGCCGTTTGAAGTCATGGTATCAAATAACAAACTGTTTCACCAAGTTAATCACTCCGACTTAGCCTGAAAACGTTAAATAAAATACTAGAAAATTACGCAGTAAGCAATTTGCAGGTTATTCTTTTACCTTGGAACCATTGTTTGCTTTGGTTAAATTTTCGAACGAGCCTAGCGTTTGATATCACCACTTCTAACGGCGGAAAGTTATCGCGGAATTATTTTGTTTTGGTTAATATTTACAGCACCGAAAATTCCAATATTCCAGTTGTACTATAGTACAGTGTGATCATTTGTGTAGCATTTGTTGTCGACGCGCCATTAAGCCTCAATCCCCCCCCCCATTTGTGTAGCACATAACCTTTACAATGAATGAGTCTTATTTAACGTTCATTTGTTGATGTAAGTTACAAACTACAGCAGCATTTTGAAAGTATTCTTTAACGATTGTGTGCCTATGTTGCATTAGTGCTCTGTAAATTAGTGCTCTCTTTCAGTCAGATAGAATTAGATGTGTGTTGTTAAAACTACATATGTAATTGAATTCTTAAGATCAAAACTGTTCTGCCGAGCTAGAAATGCTACATTTAGGGATCTTTATCGGTACACGTGCCTTTCTTACCACCGGCAGGTATTCGGTAACCCGACACTACACCGGAAACGATTTTTAAGGCTTCGCTGGTCGAAAAACAGACTAGGCCTATCGATTTAGCCAACGAATGCGCCAATACTGCCAAGCTTCCGTATGTACTTGCACAAGACACGCAGAACCCACACGCCCTTAGCAGAATTCGTATTTCCGGGGTGAGTCCTTGCCTTTTTTAGTGCGTTAAAACTGCACTCCGTCTGCCTTATAACACCCACACGCTGATCGCCACATGCGCATGCTACTATCGCACCGTTTCGCTAGACTAGGCGTAGTAATACAAGGCCAACTGATGCCAATTACGATAGCAGCCTCTTTTACTCACAATTACTATCTCATTATTACTATCTCAATTGGCATTGGGCGTAGTAGACGAAACAGCAAGAATACAAGTATTGGGTCGGTGTAAACCCGAATAGGGTTTATGCTAGTGTCTATAATTTTTCTTCGGCGATGTATTGGCATAAATAATTTTAATTTTTACCTCGTTAGTCCTTTAGTAGATTTTTGAGCCTATGGTAATTATTAGTAAATTAGTACATGCACACACACACACACGCAGATGAAACGTCAAGGTTACTTTAAGTGCGCAACGGGTCATTTACTTGCAGGATGCAGTAAATTAGTTCCCAATATTCAACAGAACATCTCATAGACGCTACAATTTAAAACGGATTTTAGCAAGGGATTAACTAACGGTAAGAATAGAACTTTGGGACTGTACTTGATGTGGAGGATAGAAAAAAAATGGCGCTGGAGGAATGTCCCTTTAACAAAGATGGCTGACTCTATTTCCTCAACGCGATCATTGTCATAAAAAACGAAAGCAAATTGTCGTATGAAACTTCTTCAAGATTAATTTGTAGGATCCTAATGTTGCCTGTTTCGAGCAATGTTCCTCCTATATTAAGAGACGAGGATACTCGAAAAAAATAGCTGGGTACTGAAAATGGAGGTCCTTCTCTGAAAAGCAAACACAGCGCCTTACTGAAAAAATCTAGCCATGGCAAGATGATAATCTAACGTCAAGATGGCTACGGAACACAATTATGATGACGACAAGGCATCCGGTTTCGGAAAACGAAAATGACAGCAGTTCTCCACCAGTTCTGTCAAAAAAAAGTAAGAAAAGTTAAACTTATTTTAATGCAGTCCATCGAGAAAAAAACAGACAAAATACGATATTGATCACGATTTTTTGTTTTGTTGGAACCGAGTTATAACATCCCAAGTAACGAATATTTCAGGGAAGTTGCTTTAATAGAACTAAATAAATAGAGCTCATATCTATCTACGTTGCCATTTGGACTTAAAATGTCAGACTGCCTATGTAAAACAT
>JAHWFP010049194.1:0-13639 GCA_023313725.1 Lithobius niger | reverse complement strand
TTATTATTATTATTATTATTATTATTATTATTATTATTATTATTATTATCAAAAATGGAAAATAGGATGATATTATCATAGACACTCCTTCGTGCCACATTTCTGCCATTCCTGACAAAAATTAATATTCTGAATTCGTAGTTGCATTCCTTGGTGTCAGAAAGAGAAGTATACGTAACAGACGCGTTGCAGACACGTACATAAAAATAAAGCGCAGACAGAAGCTGGGTCTGTTTGTTCAGGCCCTATGCTTGATGCTTATGCTGCATGTCTCCTTACTTCAGTTCATAGCTTATCGTTGAAATACGTATCTTCTTTAACGCCAACTTTAACAATTCTCACAGAAGCCATTGTCTCTCTCTCTCTCTTCCCCTACCCGTTGCTAGTAATGGCAATGGCTTAATCTAACGTAAAGGGTACAATTCAGTCATAATCCTACTAAAAAAGTTAGACTCAACATCCTACGCTAGACAAACGAGCGATAAGAGGATCTTGGGCAGCATGCGTTATTAACCGTGCATACAGTGACAAAAAAAAGCATTACTGTTTGGTGTTTAGGCATATTTCTTCTTGTGTATCTCTTCCATGGGGACGTATTGCTGGAGGGGAATTAAGGTATAATGCCGCGTTAATAACTAGGTCATTAGCACCAACCTTAGTCACAGTACAGCAGCCCAGGTTGTTACTGTGCTACCATTACAGGTTACACATTACACACCGGTAGTCACCGGGCCGCAATAACTGCAGTAGAGTCCTTATAGAGTACAAGCATATTACACATATAAGTTTAACAATAACATATTCACATCGATGAAAGTATGAAAAAAATATAGTACATCATGTCGAATTACCAAAGAACGTATTACTTTGGTTATTTTACTTTTTTAACTTTGAGTATAGGCTAATTTGTAAACAGTGAAGCTATCGAAAACAAACTTCCTCTTGTATTTTTTTTTTTTTTAGTCACTGAAAGCCATAAGGAAAAAATACCGTAATTTCGGGATTAATTCCAGATCCTGGGAGTGACGTGAGAAAAACGAATCCCGAAATCCTGAGATTGCAGTTATTTATCGGGATTGGATACTCTATAACTAGACGTAGTAGCCAGTAAAAAAAAGTCTAACCAGAAAGAAAAAAAAGCTACTATTTAAAAAAAAGCCTTAGTTTCTAATACCAAACGTTCAAAATTCCAACAAATAAATTACATTCTTTAAAACTAAAATCTAGTAATGAAACTTCAGTTGGAGGATATATAAACGAACTCCCATCGTAGTGTTACCGGGGATGCACTGAAGATCATAGTGGGCTTTAAACTCGCAAAAAGAAATCACTTGTCACCATGTGGGCGGGAATCGAACGCAAGTCTTTCAATAACTTGTCGACTGCTCTAACCGCGATTGCACGGCAGTATCCAGATTTCTGCAAACAGGGCTGAAGTTTTAACGTCAGTCACAAATATTGACGCCAAAGGAAACTACAGTGCAGAGACTGGCGTTGAAGATATGGGCCAGTTTGTGGCAATCTGATTAGTGTTGTGGTAGCTCAGCGGCTAGAGCGGTCGAGTTGCTATTGGAAGACTTGGCTTGGATTCCCAGCCACACGATGACTTCAGGCTTATTTTTCAGGCCACACATTTGTTTTCGATGCAGTTTCCGGAAGCTAGGACTGGAACTAATTTATTGGATTGATGACTAGTTTCTTGCTTTTAACCATTGTGCTGTGAAAGCACTAATGTTCCAATTTGTAGCCTGTTAGCTAAATGTTCACAGGCAGTGCTGCAGTGGTCTACACCAATTTCTTAGATGGCTACAATTATGAGATTATAAGATTGCTTGTTGTTTAAACTTATTTGGTGAAAACAGCATCCTTACAGGTGAACCAGTTATTTCCTTCATTGTTTCACCAGAAGTATTCACAAAAGACATTGGAGCCAAAAGCACATGCGATAAAAATAAATAAAACACTAATATACCAAGGTGTGTACACGCGGTATCTTCATCAGAGTAAAAATAAAAACAATAAAACACTTTACATTTCGTCTAACAAGCCCCTCCGAAGCAGATACATGGTGGCAAGTGGCCAACGTCGTCATCACTCCTCTGCCTTCCTTCACCACGTTGGCCACTTGCCATCACCATGTATCTGCTTCGGCGGGGCCTGTTAGACGAAATGTAAGGTGTTTTGTTATTTTATTTTTACTCTTGATGAAGA
This sequence comes from Lithobius niger, assembly GCA_023313725.1. Classification (NCBI taxonomy): domain Eukaryota; kingdom Metazoa; phylum Arthropoda; class Chilopoda; order Lithobiomorpha; family Lithobiidae; genus Lithobius; species Lithobius niger. The sequence continues at coordinate 11,428 of JAHWFP010049194.1, read as the reverse complement.
TACGCGTGTACACACCTTGGTATATTAGTGTTTCATTCTTTTCATCGCATGTGCTTTTTGTTCCAGTGTCTTTTATAAACAGTACTTCACAAAACCATTCCTGAAGTATTCACACTCGGCATGTCCCGACCCTTGTATTTGCCCTATGCGAATCGGCTGAATACGCTATGCTTTCAAACTACGAGACCGAGCGTTGTGTCGGGCTTCAACCTCCTCGATCACCCGTCTATTCCTTCTATCGACAAATTGCTTGCCTTATACTTTGCCGTTAATTCTGCGTAGAATTTTAAGAATTTTTACCAGATACATTGTTGCTACGCCGCAAATGTTAGTTAGTAATGCATTAACTGGCAATTCTTCCAGATTGTATTTCACTCAACAGGATCAAAATCCCAATTAGAGAATTATAAAAACACGTATAAAATTGAGATAAACAGCAGGGTAGCAAAAATGCAAAAAATCTGGCAAAATCAAGCAAAAATGCACAAAATTAGCAATACAATTACGAAATAAAAAAAAACAAAAAAAAACCATTAGCAAAATATCGAAAAAGTTAAAAAAAACTCAGAGAGAAAAAATAATAATAGTAATAAAAAAATATTGTTTAGCGGTAGTCGATTTTACTTTAAGCAATTCAATCCGACCTGAAATTAGGTATAATTTCAGTGTAAAAGAAAACAAAAAATACGCCGATCGATTGTGTCAGGATTCCAATTTTCTGCACCTGAAAATTTACAAGTTTTCTTTTTTTTCTTTGCTGTTAACCTTTGTTAAAAACACGACCCCTTTCGTTTCGTCCACTAGTAAAGTCGAAGGAAAGGAAACGAAATCAGTGGTAAATTGATTGTAACAAACGAGGAGAGCAACGCAACTACCCTTATGAACTACTGACATTTTTTTCGCCAGTATTGCTGTTCGCTTCTCGTGTATACAGTTCACAGTGTTGGCTACATTGTGATCTACGCTTGTTTTTAAAAACCACGAATTTTTGGACAACTTCAGCAGAATTTGTATGCTATGTTTTATCATGTTCAACGGAGCCCCGTGACGTGGGCCTTGCAGCAGTGGCTTTTAGTGCGAACCTGCAGCAATGTCGGCCGCCTTAAAATGGCGGCATTAAATTTGCGTCAGGCGGTTATATTTCGCTTCGTGAAAGCCGTCCATTTTTCATTTTTTGGCTATATCAAAGAATCAAGAACTTTCTTACGACACATCCGCTCATTAGCGCTTCTAGAGAAGCTGTAACTGATTTTACGTATAACGGGCGATTTCGTCTGAAACTCTTCTCACCGGGCTCAGTCTAAAAACAAAATATTAACTTTCGAATGGAAATGCTTTTTTTGTTTTGTTTTGCTGATTTGGTGGGCTTGGTTAGTTTTGGTGGCTCGAAAAGTCGAGGGTTACCTCTGTATATAGTGTTGGTTTTAACCAGACCGTAGCCTCAAGGCTGTTCGTAAGCTACTGCCGTTGACTCCAGTGGTAGTCCGTCCGTCCAGTAGGTAGGCAGGTACCTGGTTTTGGTGGAATTTGACTTGTCAAGATACCGTTACACCGCCTTAAATTCAAACAAAACTAGATGGTTTTCATTGTTATAACATCGTTTTTACTCAATTGTTCGTTGTACTGTTTCAGCATTGTTATTTTTCCACCGCGTTGTTGTAAATGAGACACAATGAAACGCATGAGCGCGGCCAATAGATGCTACTTTAGTTTATTGACCCATAGCAGCGTCATGTGACGTCATATTGGCTACAACAGCGATAGCAGCAAGGGGCACTAGATTAAAATGTAGGGTTAAACAACGGCACTTCTAGTCAAGGCAGTGCTTTGAGAGGGGATTTCATAGGCTTAAAAAAAACTGGTTTTCTCCAATCCCTTATGCTGCTAGGTTGTGATTGGAAAATAAAGACTCCATTTGCTTTAAAATGTCAGCAACTGCCAACAAATCGACAAAAATCGTGCATTATAGGCCTAAGAAATCCACTCTTAACAGCATTGTCTTCAGTAAGACGCCCTACTCTTCCCCCTCCAGTGACCCTTGCAGCTAACCCAGTTACTGGCTCCAACCATAGAGTTATATACAATAATACTACGTTATGTCACTGCACTATATAGTCATTACATCCATTCGCTCAAACCTACTCTAACCTAACCTAAAACTTATACCTAACCCCTTGACACCAGTGAGCCATTGAACTTCCCTTAAGGGAGACGGGAACGAGGTAGAAAAATATATAACTAATCGAACCGGCGCATCCGGCTGAAATAATGAGATAATGCAATTCATTAAATAACTCAAAAGCCCCACTACCAACAATCAAACGCTGCAGTTCCAACAATGAATCTATTTAAGTAGATTTTGGACACAATATATGAAGCGTATTGATTGAGTTTCACCCGTCAAGATTCGAAACAAGGACATTAAGCCCGGCCTATCCTGATAACCGAGGGCTGTATAGGATAGGTTTACGATAGTTTTGGACCGAAGGAACCACTTGCAGAAAAAAAATTTAGGGATAGAATTTCTACTTACGCCAACTCCTTTTGATCCCTGTAGCCCAAAGAAAAAAAAGTATTTCACACTCTAGATCTATTTCGGCCTGCTTACTTAGGCACATAAATACTGCTGAATAAATATTCGTTTATCAAAATTACATGCTAATTACTCAAATAATTCCAAAACAAATAAATACCGATGCAAGCCTATTTACGTTGCCTTTTGGACTTACATGTCAGACTGCCTGAGCGAGGAATTGAACCCACGACTTTTGAAACCAAAGGCAGAGGTCTTATCGCTGAGCCATACTGTCGCGGCCTACTGTCAGATGGCTCAGTGGTAGGACCTCGGCATTTGGTTTCAAAGGTCGTGGGTTCGATTCCTTGCTCAGGCAGTGTGACATATAAGTCCAAAAGGCAACGCAAATAGGCTTGCATCTGTATTTATTTGAGTCTTGTTGAGCCGTTGGCTTTCCGTCCTGTTTAATTTCAATACATTGCCAATTGACGAATGCTACGGTCATTATTCATTTAATTGGGGGTTTCCTAAGCTATTCTTCTATGCAGAGGCTTAGAACTCGCAGAGGCTTAGGCAGCGAGCTTTTCGTACATTTTTCCTTACATTACTTGGAGCATTTTTTCACTCTTCAAACCCAGTCTGGGTGGACCTTTTTAAAAATCTTACTGCCTCGTGCAGTTGTGTTTGCTTTTCAGGGTGAAGAGGATTTGTTATATTCCGTCAAGCCTACGTATGCCTACGTGTTCAAAAGTAATTTTTCCGTGGAATGCTGACAAAACAAGAGAAAAGGAGCAAGTTTTACAGTGTTGTTAGGGTTACCGAATGATACTCCCTTGTGTAAACTGGGCGGAGAGCTAAATCTACACGATTAGTGGTAAATAAGTACAGATGAAACCTATTTCCGTTGCCTTTTGGACTTCAATGTTAGAATGCCTGAACGGGAATTGAACTTTCATACTTTACGACCAAAGACCGAAGCGCTGCGCGTACGCAATGCTCCACGTCCTGTTAGACAACTGCTTTTAAGGGTATGGCCGTAGGCAGCATGCAAATACTATCCAATCGCCAGTGGAGGGACGTTTGTTACTGCGCTTCACACTAAGTGAATCGATAGGAAAACAATAAAGCTAATGTAAGAATTCTTGGCCGTGTCAGTATGGCTTAGCGGTAGAGCTTCGGCGTTCGGTTTCAAAGGTTGAGGGTTCATTTCCCGCTCAAGCAGTCTGACTTTTAAGTCCAAAACGCAGCGAAAATAGGTTTGCATCTGTATTTATTTAACACTCCCTTGTTAGCGCCGTAGTGTTCTATGCAGAAAAATAGACACAACGTCATGAGGCAGCTGGTATGCTGTATCAAATGCTTTGTTCATTTTAGTCTTCTGTACAGCCGTACCGGCTGTGAAGACTATTGCAACGACTTTGTCCACCCGTCCGTCCGTCGCTTTTTTCAACTTCGCAACGGTGCCAGATAGAGACGACCACTGTTTACAACGTTAGATTCAGTGTCAAAAGTTAGTTAAATGACATGGCAAATTAAAACATTGTTACCTCCTTATAGCTAATAGACTTCTTCGCCGTAACTAAATTAAATAATAACATTTCATCGTCGAAATGAAATCCTAAGGATTTGAGTTAACGCAGTCGTACAAACAAAAACATTTTAGTTTCGTTTAAAAGACTCTTGTCGCATTGTTGCATGAATGAATAAGCTTACGGTCATACATAGCAGACATAGGGCCTTAGGGCTTCGGGCAGATGACCAGATGACTCGTTAAACCCTTTAACCCTTTTAAGCTTACGGTCGAACCAAATTCTCCGTTAAGCCTATCTGCTACTTACGAAACTAAAACTGCCGTTAAAAAAATTAGGCCTAAAAAATGAAAATTAGGTCTAAAATCACGTTACCATGGCAACGTCAAGTTGCTACGAGTCGCTGCTGGATTTCTCAACAGCGTTTCTCCGTCCCTTCCCTACTACCACTGATCTATATAGGCTACGTTGCGCATTACGTTGTGACACTGTAACTGTGTGCCCGGAGGCATACCGTGTTGCAAAAATGAATAGGCTTACTGTATAGGCCTACAATCCAAATCTCCGTTAGTTGCTACTTACGAAATTAAAATTGTAAATTAAAGTTGTGTGCACTTTGTATTAAAAATCATTTTATTCGTTGCCTTCTGTACTGACTCAGTAGTTGAAGTCTTTCTTTGGCGAAGAAGCACCACCACATGTGCAAATTATTGAGTGTAGTACTGCTTACAAAAACCATTGAACTGAATATTTTGTATTTAACTGGCAGTGCTTCTTCGGAAATTAGTCTGAACAAGTTATAGTTGTTCAAATTCATACCAAAATATAGTAAAATCTTTACTTTTTGAGGGTTTCTGAAAGTCTATATATGTTTTAAACCACCACCGATTCCTGCATCTTTGTTTATGTCGTTGCAAAATCGCAAAAAAAAGCAGTCTTGAGCTCTTTACCTTTGTCACACATTAAAACTCAAAACCTCAAGCGCACCCATCCGCCATTTTTTTTTGTTTGTTTTCATTGGCTTAGCTTGATCGCCGGTTGCCAAAGTCGAGAGCATCGCTTCTTCTTTCCGTGAGCCTGACAGTTTTGCCAGAAGCCACTAAGAAATTTGATTTATTTCGCTGTTGCATTTCAGCCGAAAACTTCACAGACTCCTCAATCCATAATGCAATAAGATTCGGTGACTTCTGTATCGGCAACTCCAAAAAATTTGATTTCCGATCCTGACGCGTCCGAACAGAAAAGGGAAGACTGTCAGCAGCCTGAGGGCTTTTGAATTCAAATAGCGGATGCCTCTGTAGCAAGCAGCATTTGCTGAGAACGATCGACCTACTGGGAAGCTTCTCTCTTCCATCCCCTCAGACAAAAGGATATTTTGAAGTGTAGACAGACCCTTCAGTCCCCTCTTCTTGCTATCATTTTTTTTTAAGAATCGGTATGAATCAGGAAGCTCTTTTGCGTTCTGCCTCTCCCTACACCTCTGGGTGATCTGCTTAATAGATTAGAGCTTCCGATTCAGGCTTATCCTGCACTCGCTTCTTAACGAATTAATCAGATCATCGTTGAAACGAAAATAAATCCGAGCACTCTAGATCACGTTCGACGTAAGATGTTACCGTAGTGGCCAGAGTACGCATTTTAGTCCGTTAGGCTACTTATTTTTTCTGAAATAAGGTTTAATTTAAAGGCAGAATACGGACATTGCTGACAATTGGAAGGCTTACAGCAACAATATTAGATTCTGGTGGCGGTTATTGAGACCTACCCCAAAAGAAAACTTGTTAAGGATTCCCGCCAAGCTTTTCGGCCGTATGAAGGCGTGATATCAAATGCCAAGCTCTTTCGCCAAGCTAATCCCACCGGCTAAGAGTTCGAAGGTTAAATGAAATATATGAAAATTGCTTACGGCGCAATTTTCAATTATTTCATTTAACGTTTGAAGTCTTAGTCGGTGGGATTAGCTTAGCGAAAGAGCTTGGCGTTTGATATCGCGACTTCACACGACCGAAAAGCTTGGCAAGAATCCTTAACAAATTTGGTTTTGGGGTAGATATCAGATCTTTTTTGTCCAAATTGATGAAATCCAATTTTTTTTTTAGTAATTATGACGTGGAAACACCAATCTACTTTCTTTTTTTTGTTGGCTTTCGTTACATTTTGAGCACATCAATCACCTTTTTTCATATGATCAGCATTTCTTAGTATTGCAATATCTCCTTACAAATGCACGGGTTTATTTAATGTTCAGTTTGGCATTGTTGCATAATAACAATGTTTAAAACAATGTAAAACAATCAATTTGGTCGTTTGGAGCTCCCTAACCCCTGAACCACTTGACCAATTAAAAAAATCCATATGAAAAGGGCACATCTACAGAACAATGCCTGTAAAATGAGCTAAGAACCAGCTTTATTCACCGCATGGGAAGAATTTATTTTCGTGATACAAAAACAGGCGTTAGTAGTACGTAGTACGTAGTAAGTAGTAAGTAATTAGGCAAATATTGACGTTTTTCACGTCGTTTTTTCAACCAGAAATCGGTAAGCTGGGTCCTTAATAATGACTTTTATGTTGTCAGGCGACCAGAGTCTCCCGATTAAACAAGTTTCAGCCTTTTCTGTCGCATCGTTATTTATCCTCAGATGGCTGAAAACAGCCAAACTACCTTTGCTGTAAAGACACAACGTGTCTAGTGGTCGCCATGCCCATATATACATATTATCTGGATGTTATCGTTTTATCTTGGGGGCGACACACTAGCGTGTGTCTTTATAACTGTAAAACATAGCTTGCATTACGAATGATAATGAAATTTCGATTACACACGATTAACAAGATAGGAAGCTTTGCGACATTTTCGGTTCTAGTTGGTGAGGTAAGCAATGTTGTAATTATTAAATGGGTCTAGCTTAGCAACGGGTATCTGCGAGCACTGGGGCGTCAGATTCGATAGGCGGTTTTGTCCCCGCTGTACATCTCTGGCTTTGATCCTGGTGGCGAAAGGAAGCGTATATGTACGGGTTTTTCTCCGGTTGTTTCCCACCCGTTACGCGAGGGTTTCCTCCGGGTACTCCGGTTTCCTCCCTCCCGCGGCAAAAAACAACTGTTACGACGGTGGTTCCTTCCACGGAACATGTGCCGCTTGGGCCTTGAAAAAGCTATATACCTTACTGGCCGACGACTGCTGTATGATGCATATATATCTGGCATACGCGGCGTATAGGCGTGTACATTTGCTTTCCTGGTCACCAGTTTTCGGAATTATACAATAAATATATTAGGGGACCTACACATTTACTTCTCTGGTATATGTCCAACTCAGGGAGATACATTAATCTTATCATAGGCCTACATATTTGCTTATCTGGTACATGTCCGACTTGGGGAGATACATTAATCTTATCATAGGCCTACATATTTGCTTCTCTGGTACATGTCCGACTTGGGGAGATACATTAATCTTATCATTGCTTCTCTCGTCAGTCTACAGTGATTTTCCTGTTATTTTAGTGAAAACTGGTCACACCTTTCCATTACAAATAACAAGCTCAGGTATTTTTAATACCAGTGCCATCATCTAAGTGTTCTATTAATAAAAGCAAGATTTAATAGAATGTATTACTTTTTACAAAATCGACCGAGTTTGTGCCTCAGACTTAGAATTTTAATTCCGCCGTAATTAATCTGCGATAATCTTGGAAAACGCAAGTTGTTATCGTGATATTGTTATCGGTGACAGGGATATTATCCATCCCTAGTTCACGTGAATCAGCCCATCCCAAAAAAATGGTTCCTATTTTTCTCTGTGGAATATTGATATAATCCTGTGCTTAAACCATCTGAACTAGAATTTTTATTACTATAGCATATCTAACCGTGATAGCAGCTATAGTATTTTTGTTACAGTGCACGTACAGCAGTGTGAAGGGTACTATGCCAAAGCTTCTGCTTGATTACCCTAGTCTTGAATGGCATGTCCTAATTTCGGTTTTGTCTTCGTCTCCAACTGTAACTTTGCGTTGATTATTAGTTAAAAGGTGGGCAGAGGCAAAATATAGATCTCAGTGTGTGGACTACTTAATCATTGTACTACAGCTTGTTCAGCTTTACCACATGGAGGTAAAAATAAATGCAGAATACCAAAATCTTTAAAATTACTTGGATTATCAAACATTTTTTTCCATGTATACAATGGGTTGTCCGCTAAATCTTTTGGGATGTAAGTTTAGAAGAATCGGATTTCAATATTCTTGATATCATGTCAGTACAAATTATCCCCGAAGTACTTAGCGCTGTAAACCAAATGCATATGCCGCTTTAGATATCATGTTAAAATTAGGTCATTTTAATATTCGTTATAAAGGTGATGCCTTTGATATTACAAAACTATCTATCTATATATATATAATACGCTTAGGATGCACTTAGCAAAATGATAACGGAGAGTTCTCCATAACGTTGTATTTTAGCTAGGTTTTTTCCCGTAGGTTACTCCCATTATCTTCATCTGACCTAGTTTAATGAAGTGTATTGTTAAAACTTATCGCTATATATACGATAATCAAGAGCTTAATCTTTCTGACGTTTTTAAATAAAAACTAAAAATAGCTCCCGACGAAAACATACTTGATGTTCATGGGGAAAGGAATTGAGGCTTAATGGCGCGTCGACAGATAGGTCATTAGCGCCAACCTCAGTTGCGGTGTAGTGGTCCAGGCACTGCACCACACATCAGAGAGATGATAAACAAACCCCGAATCGAGATCATATCATACATTTGTATCTCCTGCAAATATTTGAGAACCCCGGACAGGAGGACAGACTTATCGCCCAATTGACGCACCGAGTCTCATAGAAGATGGAAATGGTGATGAACGCAATCAAGATGATCACAACCAACAAGCAAGTGACGGACCATAAGTGGCTGTCGACACCAATGACATTCAGGAGGAATTACCTTCCTCAAAGGGAAGCAATGAATAAAGTTGGTGTGAACAATATGCAAACGGGGTAACACCATCTTTTCCTGGCGACTGCAGCAATAAGCGAGTGCCATTCGCAGTCACTACATTTACTAGCCCGCAACGTATTACCACTTAGGTGTGGTTTGCCCATGAAGCCAGGTCTGATAACCAAATATTTTACCCTGCATATTTTGCAAAAGGTATTATTACTACTGATCCTTATTTAAAACTGCTTGGACCAAGTGCTGCTAAAAGAAAAAAAGAGGGTATACGAGAGATATTGAATCGTAAGAGCAAGATTGGTGAAGCTCTGCCAATCATTGTGTCGGTCATACGGCCTTACTACACCTGCAAAGCTAGTTTTCCTTCTTTGGCAATGTTAACCACGTTCTGGAAAGGAGTATACTTCTTAGGCCTCCCTATATTAAAAGGAGAATTTCTTATCATCTTGCCTTCCCTCCTTTCCCCCCTTTCCCATCCCTTCCCAATCTACGCATTTATTACTAACCGCCTTCCATTTCCCGTGAGGGTTATTACTTCGATTAAAATAAATTCGTGCTGCTGCTGGAAAGAATATTAGCGCCAGCCCTCACCATTCCTCCAGCCAGCCAGTGCAGCTATCCCATAGTGCGCGGCGGTGGAAGGATGAGGCCGGTCGGTTTGGTTCATCATTCCCAATCCTATATAGCGACTCCCATTTTCATTTCACGAAAACTCGTAAAACTTGAAGAGAATGCATTGATTTACTTTAATACCGGTTCTTCATCTGCATAAAACTGAGCGACGACTGGGGGAAAAACAGCACGGATTTTCATTCCGTGATTAAGCTATATTTTGCTCCTCGCTCGGCCGCTGCAGCATTCGACCGACGATCGCAGTGCCGCCTGTCTACTGGGCTACGCCATCATTAATGGCCGTGTACCGGCGCCGTTGCTCCATCGTCTCCCGTCATCTCAATGAACGACTTAAATATTTATGCATTCATTCCCTTGTAAATATAACTTTTCTCTTGCACTGTCCCTAATGGTCCTTTCGTTCGTTCACGGACGTTATGCGACGTTATACGACTAAATTCACTTCTCTTAATGGCTGCCCGGGTGGCAAACTACTCTCCCAATTACGTCATTCCTTGACTTGTTTCTCAATAAATAACGGCTTGTCAGTGATGGAGGAGAACGTTACGTTTCTTCAAATGAAATTCCGGCGATGTACATTACTAAGGTATCCCACAATGTGTTTCCTACGAGTCGAGTTGATTATGAAAGTAGGGGGGAATCAGGCATACAAGTACGGGGGAATCAGGCACACCACTGTGCACTAACTAGTTTAATTACTGTCATTACTCAGTTGAGAGGGAGTTGGCATAATGAATCAGTTTTGATTTCTGAATTCCCATTTCTGTTTTTACGATATTCCACGATTCTGAAATGAGTGCTTTCCCCTATCCCGGTCGTTGTCACAATTCAAAAGACTACGATTACTTAGCCGAACAAGAGGTGGTACAATCGATCTCTACATTCTCATTTTCATTAATCACTACATTCTGCAAGAAGTCCTATTGCTGTTGCGTGTTCAGTTGCGGTGTGTTAATTTCTTCTTAATTCACTGGTTGTAGTATTACATCGGTCGATGGTGAGATGGTGGGATGATGGAATTTGATGCTCCTTCCACTGGTCCTGGAACCGAGGCAACCATACTTAGCCCAACAGAATGAAGTAGCCTGAAGTTGTGGAACTCGTGGTTTATTCCAGTGCTACACAGTTAATTGTCCTATGAAGATCTTAGTAAGTGGCTCAGGATGCTCTAGCATTAGGCTGAGTAGGAGTGGCATACCTTCAGGAAAACCTATGGCTGGTTAGGGTACAGCTCCCGAAGTGAAACCTAATGAGGCTACAGGGTTATTTTATACCCAGAATAGATTCTAGCTCTCACCACAGGTGGGTATAATAATACTTCTTATGAGCCATCACTGACATCAGCAACCAATAGCACCATTACAATGGTGTTAGCCTCCTTCACCACTGATCTTCAGGACTAAAACCATACTTAATGTTACATAGCATGACTCAAGTACAATAATTTTAGAAATAGCACACTTTATACATAATATGGGGCAAAACATCAGAGAATCTGACCCAACTGAGGCACAGTCAAAGTTAAAGACTAATATATTGAAGGCTGAGGAAACCGCATTCCACTAACCACTCAGACCTCATGGCTGTTCTTCTCACATTATTCAGGGTCCACACGGACCCTTCACAACGGTCACGTGCATCATTGTGTGTCTGCAGTTAAGTTGAATGGACTGCATATTTGTGGTTTCATTGTTACACCCTGAAACTTAACCTGAGCTAACCTCCTTACCTAAACTGCAATGTTAACAACAACAACGCAACAGATACGACATCAAGCAACAACAA
>JAHWFP010049193.1:12038-28981 GCA_023313725.1 Lithobius niger | reverse complement strand
TTGTTTGGGCTCGTCAGTAGAGAATACTTTGTGGATGAGAGCTAGGCATACTATTGTTTTTTTCCCAAATCTAGAAGATTGTTTGACACAGTTGGACGGAGTCTCCATTCCACTGATAAAGTTTGGTGCTGTCTGGATAGTTGATCCACTCACACGCTGAAAGGTTTCCTCATCATGGGTGGTCGTGGCATCCGCTGCCCCTTGCCCTCTCCGGTTGGAGGGGTGGAGGGTGGGAGTGGGAGTTTCCCTTGGAATTCTTGATGTGAACGGTTTACACTTCCTCCTCTATCTCTGGAACTTATATGAGATGCTCCCCCTGCCCCTCGAGATCCAGACGATTGCCGGGGATCTTTAATGGGCATCTGAATGAACTGCTTCCCTATGCAAGAGCCCTTTTTCTTCAGAAGTGCCATGTCTTTATTTTACTGGTGGTTTGTCCTACCGTTCCGGTGCAATTTCTTGAAAAAAGTTGTCAGTATTGTGGAAGGGCGGACGTCTAAGATTTGTGGTTGTTGTTACCCTAGGAGACATGAATCCAGCTTTGCAACGTTTCAGAACGCTCAACTGGAGTACTACGTGTCACAACACCCAGACGCCAGGACTTGGGTAACGGACGGCGTAAGCATTCAGTGGACGTGGTATGATGAAGCGAGATGTCAGTGTCCCATAAAAGCTTAAAGTTCTATTTGGAAGCTTCGACGGTCCAAGACAACAAAGAAGAATTGGTATACTGTCCACTCTTCATGTTAATAGATCCTGCTGAAGAGTCACCTCGAAGGGAAGACTCGTCTACAAAAATTGCTCGATGGATTTGTGCTACAGTCAAAAGGGCATACGAGTCGTCCCAGAAGACATCAACGCCAACGAGATACGTGTTCTCTTCGCTTCATGGTCGTTTGCAGCTGCTGTCCCTATGCAAGAGATCGTAGCAGTATGCTCATCAAGATACACAGCAACTTCATAAGCCACTACTACAGAGAACTGGGAGACGTAGCCAGTCTGTCATACCAAGTCCCTCACATAATTGCAGGAACTTCTGTGAGGGGTAGAAAACCCGTTGGCAAGTAGGATCAGAAGGTCAGTTAGTTAGTCTGAGTAGTTTAAGGGTTGACGAAAGGAAGTTTCAGGTTATCTCAGCTGAGGGTTCGGTTAGACCCACCTCCTTTCGGACAAAGTCAAGCTAGAATAAAGGAAAGTATTTTCGCATTCAAGTGAAATCTTAAATTTCAATCGAACATATGTTTTAAAATCATTGTTTCCTTGTTAAAACAGTAAGGAATGGCCAACATTAACATCGATATCGGTATTGACATATTAAGGGAGGGGGGTTGTAATCGGTAATATGCTGATAACAATGTTGCGTTTTGATCTCGCACTACGTTCTCGAATTTCTGTTAACTTAGAACAAGACGATTAGAATCAGACGAGACAAAAACGTGGTTTGCGACATTTTTAAGCAGTGCTTGAGCAACAATGGATGGTGTGTAATTATTGTTGATAATTTTAGACAAACATTTTGGAACAATAGCTTGCATCACTGTAACCAAACTAAATGCAGTTTCTTTAAATCTGTGTTGATTTTTGAATAAATTTTTCCTTTTAATATTGGTTATATAAATACTGGATTGATATCTGATTGGCTAAAGAGGTATCTGTCATTCCCTAAAAATGATTTTTTGCCCTGTGTTGTAAAAATGATGTGTGTGTTCCAAACCCACCGAATCTTAGGTTGAGTTTCACTGTCGTAAAATTCTACAGACTTGTTAGGGTTTGTCCTTTTTCCCTCGTATCGTGCAGTGACTTGGTATAGCGTGCACTTATAGGCTAAAGGTTTGAAAACCAGTGAAATTCAAACTTGAAAAAAAAAACAATTTCTGTAAACTGGCAGTGTTTGTAAAAATAAGACATGTTGAAACATTGGAGAGGTTAAGGGAAATGTGGCTTGTAGAGCATGTTAGGCGCTACAATTAAAAATGGAAGTAACTGATCCAACCTGGTGTACACAAAATGTATTTGCTTCAGTTTTTGACAACTTGAAGCAAAATGTAATTTTTTTGCAGGTCGCAGCTGCATTATGTTTTTTTTTTGCACATTATATGGATGTATTGAGGTTACACTTCGTACAAATTCTTTCGCATGCTTGCCGTTTGTGCATGCTAGTTCTTTATTTTCTAATCGTTTCTGTGCATGCTTTCCCATTCCATTTGTATGTACATGACGTATTACTTTTTGACAATTCACTTTAGTTGTTACAGAACTAGTTTTCACTCTGCAAAGTTTCGACCATTCCTTAATGTAAAGCTGAGGAGATCCTGTCTTAGTTATGTGTCAGTTGATGTCCGTGGATGTATTTGCAGTCTGAATCAGTAACAGGTCAAGAGGAATGGCTCTGAATTTATCTGTTTATTTCATTTCCAAAACTTTAATTTCACTTGGCTATTGTGACATGAACTATTTGTTTCATTTAAAAAAATGCAATTTCAGTGTTTAAATTGTCTAAATTCTTCTTTGCAAAGGCTCTCAGATGAGCGTTCACTACAGAATTTGCCCTCTAAGATGGAGAAGCATTTACATCCATACTCCAGTGAATTGTCAGAATTGCAGTTTGACTGATTCTGCTAGCATATTGTGGGATCTTGTAAATTGGTCCTAATAGTTTTTTTTATATGTAATCAAGACTGTATTTTAGTTATTTTAGTTAGACTGAGTTTAAATTTCAAGGCCACCTTTTAAAAGTATGGAAAATGATATTTAGTTGCTACAGTTTATAGCTGCAACTGCCTTCCTTTAGTGTGTTTCAAAGTGTTGCTACAGGGTCAGTCATGTTCTATGATCATATCTATGAGAATTAAGGATGGGCGATATTGAAACTTTTAATGGTGGTACGTCAGAAGAAATAAATCACTATATGTCATAATATCACGGTACAGTATCACCCAAAAAAAATTGTTCTGTTAACAGACACAAACAATAGGAGAAAAAACCCACACAAAAATGTTACCTGAACTTCTTCACCGCGTCTTAGCTACGGCTTCTTATCTTACAAATGAAAAAAAAAATTAATAACACTCTACAGTTCTTGCTAAGAATGTGTATCAGTGTGTCAATGACAATTTTTCCCCCTCTGTATCAATTTCGTTACCTTAGTGTATTGCAAATAGCTCATTACAACTAACTAGATTACATCTTCATGCTCTACACTTACCATTACTACAGATTTTGTGGACCAGTCTCTTGTTTAAGACAGAGACCCACAACCCCACTGTTGGCTGCTGGGCGATACTTGCGAAATTATCTATCAGACGATGTACGATTTTGCTAAGTAAAACTGATGATACCAATATTGACAGAAATAAATACTCTAGAATACCGTAATATTGCCCAATCTTAATGAGAAATCTCTTGGATTTTGGACATCTGCTCTGCAAGATGGTATTTGCTAAATGTAAATATGTTGAAATTTCGCCCTCGCTTGCAAAACCAGCTCTTAGACGAAATATGAATGAAAAAAAAAATGAAAAATGATCTCCATAGATCTCAATGTCCTTGCCTTTCGTACAGGTGAAAACTATTTGGTTTATAATGTCTGTAATAGGGGTGTTAATTAACAAAATGTTGAAAAAAATTGTGGTAGCATTTCTGATGGAGTCAACAAGCTGCATGGAAAAAAAGCATTTTAACCTAGTTCATCATTTAACCATAGATTATGGCAATGCCACCATTTTTCCAAGCATTTTTGCTTAACACTACATTCCTAAGCCAGCAATATCAAGCAAATACTTTTCACAAGCATAGAAAGTTAAGGTCAGTCCAAGATTTGATTGCAAATTTTTTTTTTACTTCATATTTTGCCCTCGACCTGGTTTCAAAAAAATAAGCCAAAAGCTCTGTGCATTTCAAAGTTCAACGTCTGCAGAGCAGATAGCCAATACCCAAGGGATTAGTGACTTTCTTGTGCTTAATATTTGACACAAAATATAGTAGTATTTTTGACCGATTACTACATTACACGTTCGATTTCTCTTCAGACTTAGCGTGGAAATTCAAACAATTGCGTCGAAAGGAGCAGCCGATATGGTAAGCAATGCACGAACCGAGGAGCCAGTCGGTAATATAACCGTATAGTTCAACCTGTGATGTTATCACATTGTTAATACAATGTTAATGGAACACAAGCTCTTCACTGTCCTGTCAGAAAAGTCGGAAATCGCTAATTAAGTTAATCAGTCTACGCTAATTAATGAATAGCCAATTCTAACTTAACTTTAGCATATTCCAGTTCCAAGCTTAGTTTTAGGACCAACCTTGGAAGGATTGTCTGTACGTGAAAATAACTGGGGAGGAAACTGTTTGACGTCTTGGTGAATGCCGAAAGCCTATTTCTTTTCATCCACTAAAATTTACCAAATTGTATGCTCTAGCTTGTGATTTTGCTACTATTTACCCAGTTTTGTACTGGTACATTTGTAGTCAAGTACAATTCTACGCAAATGTGGTATAGTTGTACTCAGTTGTCAACTTTTTTTTAATTAACTGCTTAGTTTACGATAGGCTGTTAAGTTTTGTCTGACATGCTAACTTACCAATAATTCTTTGTCTGTATTTGAAGTGGATTCCATTGGAAGATGCCACAACTGGTCAAGTGCATATGAAGATCCAGTGGTTGGCGTTAAGTTCAGATCCTATAGATCTACATGTTGTAAGTAGACAAGTTTTACGTTTTTTTTTTTTACAAAAGGACTTACGTGGCAGTTTGATGTCATGACTGGAATTCATGTTAGGCTCGCACCGTGTTGATTACGCTTTAAGGTCTGGAACAGAATTAGTGAACTTCTCTCATGCTCGACAGTGCAGTTTGCCATGCTGCAAACATGTAAAATTTGTAATGGTAAGTTGAAGCAAGCACGCAGTGGAAATCAGTACAGCGGCCACAATTCTTTAACGGCACATTGCATTGGAATGGTTTTAATTAAATGTAACACTCGAGAGTCTTGGATACCGGCTGCAAAATTACGAATGGTTCTTTGATGTGCTATTGGAAACCGAGACAAATCATCAGCAGATCAGACAAAGTAAACAGGTTGCAGATAAAATGTAACAATGAAACAGTGTAGTAAATGCTGAACATTCGCAAATTAAAAAGACTAAAGCTCTTTCTAATTACGATGTGGCCCGAAAAAGGGAGCTCTTGTCCATCTGGAAATAATGGTTTTGGCTTTAGCGTCGCCCAAGAGAAGGAACCTCGTGCGACCAGAATGTCCACTGGCATTTCTAGCGCCGGTTACTCCCCCCACCCCCCCACGCCGAGAAAAGGGAGATACTAATCCCCCTTAAGGACCTAAATAAAAGAAAGGACGTAAATAAAAATGTGAATTTGGGTGTAGTCCCTACGTTAGGCAAAACCCGCGTTGAGCACAGTGAAATAAAAAACAGCGTTGCCTCGGCATCAAATATACGGCAATGGACAGCATATGTCGTCAATTCCCCATGGCACATCAGTGAGAAGTGAAAGACCATCAGGTCGCCATGTCTCCCCATAGCCAGAGGTCTAGGTCGCTAGGTTTTGTGGAGATTCATGTTGCCAGTTGTCCTGGTCACCACAGCACCGTGGCCTGGTGGACGAATTGTCATTGGCATGTCATGTTGTCGCCATGTTGCAATGTCGTCATCACCACGTCTCCATCTTGCAATTCTTGTGTTGTAGACGGTAAGACCGCACATGTCCAGTCACGTGTCAAAGTCCCCATTATGATGAAAGTGTCCATGTTCGGGACGATTATTTTACTGAGTCATATATTCCTGCTGTAATTAAAGATTTTCAGCACTACAGCTACCCCAGCCGTGATTTTGCCAACCAATTTCCACCTCCTCCTCCCACCACCACGGGAGTGTTAAAATTCCCCTACAGTTCGTGCTCATTATAGAACGGAATCGCCAATCTGTGGATTGAGATGACAGTTTTGGAGGGGGTACCTGATTCATTCCCTAGTCATCCCTGATTTCACGCTTTATATTTACCATTACCTAGCAACCACGTTTCGTAAAGAGCATCCAGCCATGGTCGTCGACGTCTCTAACACACCTTGGGCAACGTTGGCAAATTCTGATGATGTTCGCTCGGACCCTTATCACCTTCCTTAGTCACTGGTACAGTAAAACCTCGTTAACTCAAGCCTTATGTCAAACTATCGGTTAAGTCGAGCAATTTTATGCTATTTGGTTGACCTAATACAAAATTAACCTCGTTATCTCAAATAAATATCGGTTAACTGTAACTCTAGTTGGTAATTTTAATACTTGACACCATGCATTCTGCGTCGCTTTTGTATATGAAAAGTATTTGGTGTTTTTACTGAGGAATTAGTAATACATTAGTAGTACAATTCACATATTAAACCAATATGCACTTAGCAAACATTGGATGCAGAGATGTACTCGGTTTTCCACATGCCAACAGCCTGTCTTGTATTTTAATGCGTCTCCGTTTAACTCAAACTCAGCTTAATTCAAACTGCAATGCCAGTTTCGCTGAAGTTCGAGTTAAAGAGGTTTTACTGTACTATTTTGGCAACTACTTAATTTCGAAGGTTTTCTTAAAAGATGAGCAACCTGTCTTTGTGGGAATGCCGGTCACCCCCGCCCACATTTGGTTATTTGAGAATGGTTCTATAATCCCGAAGGCAGAAAAGGGTGCGACGTGCGACTATGTCGCAGATAATCTGGCACAGTCGCAGACAAAACGTGCCATTTTGACCAAATTTCTGACCAATTTTTGGCCAATTTTTGACCGATTGGGACATTCCAATACACCATTTTAATCGTCTCGACGAGACCTTTCCGTTGGTGGAAGAGCCAGATCAATAGAATAAAGCACTGAAAAGTTATTCAGTAAAAACCAATAAATATGCACGTAATCATACGAAGATTAGTTGCAGACAATTTTTCCCTGACAATTGGTGTCGCAGACAGTGGCAGAAAATTCTGCTTTGGGGTCTATAATATGCTATTATTTGAGCCATGTCCTATTTCATTTTTCGTTGTTTTTGCCATCACAAATTTACCAGTTTGAGCTTGATACTTGAAATTTTCATGACTTAAAGGCCCTTTCTTCATACAAATACTTTACAAAAAATAATTTTAGTTTGTCAGAGTTTCGAATTTTCAAGTTTCCGTGAAGCAGTAGTACCATTTTTACTCTTATGTCCGTACTTATGGTTTACTATGTTCACTTTCTAAGTTAGATTTTAATTATATTGTACGAAACCGAGTGTTGGAACCATCACGTACAACATTTTTTTCATTACAAACTGAGCAAAATGGCTTTGCTTTTGTACCTTTGGTATGGTTTTCACGGCACTTGATGTGACCTTTGCAGGGAAAACGGTTTCGTTTCGTGGCGTAAGGAATATCGGTAGCAGAAGCTTTACAGCTGTCCGATACCGGTACCGATATCTGTTCGGCTAAATCGGTTCGGTACAGACTTACCATTTACTGAATGTTAGGCACCCACATTTAGGCTTATTAATGGCAGTTTACTTGAAATCAAGCTGCTCTCACCTAGAGATCTCTCTAGACAGACTGTTTTAGCTATATTTAGACTCAACTTGTTTGGGCTTGATTTCAAGTGATCAACTGCCGTTAACAAGCCTAAATGTGGGTGCCTAACATTCAGTAGAATAAAGCCCCATACAAGCAGTAGTTTGTGCTTTTTAGCTTGCTAAGGCCAGTCCAGTTTTATGCTTGTTAAATTGCCCCCAGCAAAGTACCTTTGCTCTCTTCAACAGAGTATTCTCTACTGACGAGCAGTCTGTACTGGCAAAGCAGTCTGTCTATAGAGATGTCTATGGGTGAGAACAGATTGATTTCAACTAACCTCTCCCACTGTAGAATCTCGGAATATGAGGCTACCACCCAACCAGCTGCCACTGCACAGACTCGTTGCTTGCCTTCCAATAATCACATAGGCGTATGCTAGCCAGCCACGCTGAGGTATCAAAACACCAACAACAACAAAAATCGTTGTGGATATAATTCAGCACAAACTATTTATTAAAAACTTTTCTTATTTTTATGTAATTTTTGTCCTTTTGCAGCAACAAAAAGAGGTGGAAATGATGAAGGAACTAGGGCTGTGTACAAGTCTCTTGCTGGTCTACGTTGATAGTGCTCGTAATTTGCCGGTAAGACTTCTTTTTAAATGCATCATTCTTAAACCATCTTAAAAGCAATAGTTTCAGCTTTTTAACTTGCTGAAGCCAGTCTGGTTTTAAGTTTGTTAATTAAACCATCTTAATTGGAATACATTTGTTTATTTTGTTAGTTTCAATGTACAGTATATGTAGGCATACTACTTTAAAAAAATCTACAGCACGTCTTGAGGTTTCCTGAAACTCCAAATTTCTGAAAAACATGCACAATTTTCTTTAAAGATTCGAAGACGAAAACAAATAAAGGCAACTGTGAGGATGCACACTCACACGATTGGCCTTCTCCAGCCAGTCAGCACGCACACCACCTGGTGGCAGACACACAGAGAGAGAAAAACATGGCCTCCACCAGTGTCAATGATTTATGTGTCTTTGCCAGTAAATCTTGTCATTGAAAAGGCCTCTTCGGTTTAATCTTTTCGTGCTTGTGAGTGATCGCCGGCCATGGGCAACCCAGCGCATCGCAGCAAGAGTTGGCGCCCAACAGGTTCACAAAAACCCTGAAAAAGAAGAAATTACAACGGTCGAGGTAACTACAAGAAAAACGTGGATGCGAGGTGGGCATATCACACCAGCAACCATCGACAAAATCGTCGATCCAGCATATTTGAAGATGAGATGAGTCAAACCACTAAATTAAAAGGCTCAGAAATGTACTGTAAATAATCGAAATAGCATTTATTTGATTTATTTTGCATGGTTCAGCAAGTTAGAATTAGATGTATTCAAGCCGACAATAGGGCACATTGCACGCAAAGGTTTCGTGGCAAAATCAAGATTGGTAACGCAACGTCAGCATTATTCTTTGTAACGATACATGCTAGCAAAATTAATCAACTCCAAGCTAATTTGGCAATTTTGGTTAATCAGTACATCAGAAACAGTTATGAACAGGTGGGACTATTTCCAGCGCATGTATGCCATTTGCCATTGTCGACCAAATATCTAAGTGTCGCATCACGCACGAAACGAAAGCGTGCATGCGTACGAGTGAGCAGGCAGTGCTACTTGAAAAACCAAGGATCTGAGCCACCATCTTGTTTTCCGTGAAAATTCGAAGCACGATTAGGCAATTTAATCAACCAAAACTCAACCACAGCAAACAAAAATGGCAACGTCTCGAAACATTGTCTTGTTGACATCGATGGTGACCCAATAGATCATGTAAATACACCACAGAAAATACCGAATCTAGACATAAGCAATGTTATCAACACGCCGCTGCCAATACGCCCATGGGCGATCTACAGCTCCGGTTGCCTTCACGCCGGTAATTGGCAGCACCGACAACAATGGAAATCGTCACTCAGCAACTGCCGATGATGATGTTGCAAATGCTTTGCAACAAATGCAACGGCAAATAAATGCACTTAGAGAAGAAAATAAATTACTAAGGGGCCAATTAAAAGAGCTAATTAACGTGCTCACTGACGAAAATTAGGGCTGGTACAAACGATTCCAAGAAATGCAGACCCATGAGCCAAAGAAACCTGTATACAACCCTAACCAACTAGATAGTGCAACACGCCCCCAGCCACCCGCCAACTACATACAGGCCACCACCATCCCCACCACCCACATACAGGCAAATTACTAATGCACCGAATTATGGACTGACCTTGCCAAATTTTTCAAACTGTCAATAACTCAATGACCCAAACGAATATGCGCAAGTACTGGCAAAAAATGTCGTACCAGGTAAAAATAAATGGCAAAACGCCAACCATCTTGAACACCACCCTGGATTTTGCAGCTGGCAAATGCCGTAACTTCAGGCAACCTCAAATTGCAACCACAATTTGAGGAAACCAACCTAAACAGCTGGCTATTGGACATGACAAGCCAATTAACGGGTAAAACTATAACTGGGAACGACCTGCAAAAAATGTTACACAGTTGTTTCCATGGCACCTACAAACACTGGTGAGGCTCGCCAACTGAAAAATCCAACACCTGGGACCAAGCAAAAAAGAGGAATCAAAAAACTGTTTAAAAAGAAAATCTCTAACAATGAAAGGATGGTATGAATAAACGGTACCAGACAACAGTACCAAGAACCACCCACTAACTTCATCATGATAATTTTTTTTTTATAAAAAATAATTTCTTTTAGCCTTAAGTCAGCCGAAGCAACTTAATACTTGTATGGCTGAACCGGCTCAATTTTGAACATTACCAGACTTTTAGAGAAGAAGAAGTATCTGGTAAAGGGAGGTGCCAACCCGGGGATTAGATCCGAGAAACCTCCCATCATCGTAGGGGCCGAAAGATTGTCCAGAATTGCCAGAATAGTTCCCATCGCCGCTGAAGGAGCATGGTAGCCTTTCACACTACCCTGGCCGGCAGTCCTGCGGGGACTTTGCCAAGGTCCCCTTTCCAGGGGATTGACCAGATCCGCAAACCTCCAGCAACCAGGCTGAGCTCGCTCACAACTCACCCACGATGGTTAACAAGTTGCAGTACAAAGTTCTTAAACAAGAACAGGTGAATCTAATTATAGGGCAGATACAAGAATGGTACAAACTGCAGCTAACTCTACTGAGGTTAACTACCCCAGAGGATCTCATTGCCACTCTGCAAACCCACCCGGACTACATACCTTTCCCAGCACGAAACAACGACCACAAGAACGTCAACAACGTCCTCAACTAAATATGCGCATCAGCAGCCACAGCAAAGCTACGCAGCACCATCGAAACAATGCCAAAAAATACCAGTACTACAGCATCAAGCTTCAACAACGAACCCAGCATCATATAGCAGCACCGCTTCTGCTTCAGCGTCGACACCTTCAAACGTTTAACTGCATGAACATGGTAAGTCAGCAACCAAGTCAGCCGATCTATGCATCAATCCTCAATCCAGAATCGCCACCCTTCTCAACTCCCTCAGCTGCACCTGCCACAAACTCGCAACAAATCAAGTCATAGCCTCAAGCGACTAAGCTAACCAGCGACGTCCACCAAGTCCGAAACCATGGCACAGAAAAGTAGCTTGCAACAATTGCGATGAGATTGGCCACATTTCTTCCCTGTGCACTGAAGACCAAGAAAACCACAGCCACCTATGCAAACACTGCATATCGGACTGTCTGAACACATCCAAGCTATACACGTAGTAGCCTACCACAAGGTATTCTACGTGGGAGTTAATTCGGGATCGACGGCAAGTCACATTAACGCATAGATAAAAGCCAGTAAGTGTAAGTGATTAAAAAAATTGCACGATGTTTCGTCCCTCAGGTCGGGGGCGTTATCAAGTGAAAGCACACTAATTTGATAACGCTCCTAACCTTAGGGATGAAACGTCGTGAAATTTTTTAAATCACTTGCACTTACTGGTTTTTATCTATGCGTTAATTACGAAAGTGCTTATAACGTAACTTCTTAGGAAGTCACGTTCGCACCGACTGGCTCATCAATCTCAACCCGAACGCCATGGAAGAACTTCCACCGTCTACAGGTCCTCTCCCAACAGTCGCCACCGGCAAACCAGGCATCAAACCAGTGGGAACGATCATATTCGCAATTGTTACTCACAGCGGACACATCACCCAAGAATTCACGTCTACGACCTCGCAATTAGCTGCATGTTAGGCAGAGACTACGCCAACAGTATCTGCTTTCCGCACACGCCGCAAACCCCGACACTCCAGAAGGTAAATTTGTTTTCTACGACTGGCTCCTTGAGGAAAACGGTGATATTTTCCGGGCAAACCGAGAAAGCTGAAGGATAAAGAGTACTCCATCAAACTCAACCTAGAAACCAAACCAATGTCACAACGAGTCTACTCGACTTCACCAGCCATCAAAAAGAGATTAACAAAATGGTTAACGAGCTGATGGCATCAGGAAGAATCTAAGCAAATGACAACCAATGGGGATCTTTGGGGATCTTTCGCTTGCGAAAAAAGAACAGAGGTGGATTTATGCCTGTACTCGACTACTGATATCGCAACTCGTGGATTGAAACCGACTACTACCCGATGACTCGGACGGACGAGGTCTTTCACTTCCTCACAAGGGCGAAGTAAATTGCCATCCTGGATGGCGAGCAAGGGTTCCACAGATTCTACTCGACTGTACTAGCCAAGATTGTACAACGTTCGTCTGCCATCATGACGCCTTCAAGTTCAAGGTTTTATCCTTCCGCCTGAAGATTGCAAGCCAAGCGTTTCAGCGCACCATGACCATGATCCTAGACGACCTTGTCAAACGTGTATGTATTTTGTACACAGATGACATCGTCGTGGCCATGCGTACATGGAAAGAACACTGCTGGGCTTTGAAAGAAACCTTCAAGCGCCTCAGAACAGTAGGATTCACCTTGAAGAGGAAAAAGTGTTATTTCAGTGTCCCGGAACTAAAAATCCTCGGCATCAAACCCACGGCAAAAGGCATCGAACTATCACCTGATCATATAACAGCCATTCGCAACTTTCTTAGGCCTATGTGGGTATTTTCGAAAATTCATCGACCACTTCTCCTCCATTGCCGCACCTCTTCACCATCTCATGAAGAAAGACCTCGACTTCCAGTGGAAAGATGAACACCAGAAACCCATCATGACTCGAGAGCAAGCTGCTAACCGCAGGCATCCTCACTTTGCGAGAGTTCTCCCAGCCATTCGTCGTAGAATCCAACGCATCAACGGAAGGTCTTGCGGCCATGGTAACTCAAAATATCAACAGCGAAGCAAATGTCATTGAGTTTTTCAGCCCCATGCTCAAGGACTGAGAAGCGAAGTATCCCGTCTTCGAACTCGAAGCCCTCGCCACAATCGAGAACTGGAAGCCTCGATTCCTGGACCTCGCAGGCAACAAATTTTTCCTAGTGACTGACAACTCTGCTCTGAAATGGATCTTGTCCAAAAAGACATCCTCAGCTCGGTCAGCTCAATGGGCAATTCGATTGCAAACTTTCGACGTTACTGTCATCCATCGTCCAGGCAAAGATAACATCGTGGCGGACACTCTGTCATGAAACCCAGCACCCGACAACTCGGACGACGAGGACCAACCACCAATGAAGACCACCCGACTGCAACAACCAAAATAGAGAAACTGGTGCAAGAGCACAAGACGTCGACGTACCCACTATTGTACATTCACACACAACTTGAAATCGACATCAGGGACAAGATGCAGGTCAAGACAGCACAAGAAGCCGACGAAATCGCAATGCGCATCTCCAAAGCATTGTCAAGACCAGAGATTGCAGGAAAAGACTAAACCTACAATTACGTCAACAGCTACACCTACAGCTACACCTTCGACACCGACAGGGTACTGTGCCACATTGATCCGCTTGCACCTGCAAGAGGCAACCCAAAAAATGCATGGGTCACCTACATGCCAAAAACCTTATGCCACACGTACATAAGGGACTGCCAAGACCACAAGCAGGAAGGGCCACCTTGGGGTCACAAAGACAATGCAACGTGCGAGCGCAGTGGCCCACTGGCAACACATGTTCTCGGACTGTAAAGGATCATGTCACGTGTGTCAGATAGCAAACACCTCGCAGCAAAGACGCATCAGTGACATGCAACCAGTCATCCTAGCTTCTCCGTTACACATAATGGGAATCGACTAAGTCAGCCCATTTCCGGCATCGACGCAATTAGACAAGTTCATCATGACTGTTATGGACTGTTTCACAAAGTGTGTGTATGTTCGTGACCTCTAGCCACCACTGAGGAAGATTGAAAAGCTACTTAGCCAAAATCCGACTCGGTCGCACAGTGGTTAGAGTGCCCGGCTAGTAAACGGGAAGTCCTGGGTTTGAGCCCCAGTCAGGGCAGTTGTCTTTTCTGTCTCAGACTAGTGTATCTTGTTTCCTCACAAGGCCAGTCTTTAATGCAGGCTGCTGGCTTCGTGTGTGTAGTTGATCCCGACCAAAGTGGCAACAGCTAAGACAGCTGCGCTTAAGTTCAAAGAGCATATCCTGGACGAGCATGGACCGCCAGCCATACTGGTTACCGACAATGGCGCGGCATTCTCTCAAAGCTGTTCACCAACCTGGTAGAGACAACAAGAGTCTGACACCACAGAAAAACAGCATACCATCTGCAGGAAAATGCTACAGAAAGACTTCATCGGGTGATGAAAGGTTGCATTCGTGCATTTTTACAAGACCACAAAACCACCTGGGGACCTCTACTGCCAACGCTCCAGTACGCCAGCAACACAATGCCACACATCGCTACTGAAGACACACCATACTATTTGATGCATCTCAGAGATCCTCGAGTACCACTGAAAGTAATCAGCTTACCTGACACACAACTCAAAGAACGCCTGAAGAATATGCCGACGAAACAATAAAGGTCAAGGACAAAGCCTACGATCTGGTTGCCGCTTGCTTAGCTGAGGTAGCACGAGGTACAAAGATAGCTTACGACCAGAAACACCACAAAACAGTTTTCAAGGTGGGCGAACTGATCAAACCACGGAACCACGTCCTATCGAATGCCGAATAAGACATCGCAAAAAAAACTGGAGCCAATCTTCAGAACACCGTACCAAGTCATTGAAAAAAGAAGTCCAGTATTCATCAACGCAAAAGAGCTCGAGCCATACTGGGAACAGTCACAATGGACCGGAAAGGACCTCAGCTAGCATCTTCGATGAGCAGAACCAACAAAACAATGGTCGAAACTCTCCCAGACAACCAGTCAGACTTAGAAGCATCTGACGAGGAAGAAGACGACGAGGAAGAAGGCTCCACCAGCTCCCAACTGGAGTCAGACCCAGACGTGCGGGGTGAAAAAGAACAACCCAACTCCACGGACACCGACGATGACCACCACAACCAGCCGACCACAACTACCAGGGCTGGCAGAATCAAAAAGGCCCCGGCACATTTCAAAGACTGTCTACCTTATCACAAATCTACTCTTCTAAAACGTAGAAGATGACGAGTGGTTCAGCGTGTGCAACCAACAGTAGGAGGAGGAGTCTAAGGCAGGATTATGGCTGGAGGGAGAGAGCGGTGAGAACATCAAGACGGTATAGGGAAATCCACAGGTACGACTGCATCGGCCGGAGTATGAGCACAAACACACCCGAGAAAAAAGCAATCGGACAACTTCATGCAAATCACCACGGCGGAAGGGAAAAAAAGGAATTAAGAAAAAAGAAGCATGGTGAATGAAGTCCAAGATTTCCGTAAAACAAGTTTCTGGGGCAAGACAAAGTTTTCATCAGCAACGCAGCAGTGCAAATGAACCACCGGAAGACCACCAATACGCAGCGAATCCAACTCAAAACCAAGAAGCAATCCAAGTTGTGCCCACTTCTAACTACTGTGCAATGATGAGTGGGTGTTCTAGAGACTTAGCCGCTCCTTCTGGGCGTAAGTGACACAGACATGACACTACACACTATGGCTTTTTATAAACTAAGACGCACCTTCGGGACGCAAGTGTGAGTGGAAAAATTGGATCTGCAACAAAAAACACAAACGGTTCAGACCGAAGAACTAAGTCGTACCTACGGGGCGCAAACCAAGAGTGCAAGGCCGTTGCAATACCCACAACTCAAGATCAGTGCAAGTGCAAAAGTGAACTGTGAGCAAATCATGGACTGTGCATGAGAGTGAAAAGCATGGACTGTAACCAAGGCATTCACTGTGCGAAATTCGCGGGCAGTTTTGAAATCAAATAAAATGAACTGCGTAAAGTCAAAGAAGACAGTGTGCAACAACCGCGAATGAAGATTGCATGACAAGCGCCACTGCACGCACGAGCAATGTGTTTCAAAATTTTTTTGCTTCCTTATCGATTCATCATGAAGAGTAAAAAATTGTTGTAAGAATCAGAATTGTATTCAATTAAGATATTTAAAGGAGGACCATTATTGTCAAACCGATTGCAGCTCGAGTAGTCTACCTTGGGGAGACGACGCCTCACATTTTATGGAGGGCGGGGGGAGAGTGTGTGAGGGTGTAGGGTCAACAAAGCCCCACGCATACTCACACGGTTGGCCTACTCTAGGCAGTGAGCACGCGCACCACCTGGTGGTTGCTCATCTACTTGTGTATGGGCCTCCTGGTGGCAGATACAGAGAGAGAGAAAAACATGGCCACCATCAGTGTCAATGATTCATGTGTCTTGGCCAGTAAATCTTGTCATTAAAAAGGCCACTTCATTTCAATCTTTTCGTGCTTGTCTAGGATCGTCGACCGTGGGCAAACCGGCACATCCCAGCAAAACTAAATACAAGACCTACATTTACCATTTTTAAACATAATATGTAAATGTAAACCGTACGATCAGACTGCAGCTTGTCAAGCAGCCATATCGAAAATGACGTTACAAATTATTGATATATTTTTTCTCTAAAATTTTATATTCTGTGAGTGTATCAATGAGAAGTTTCACCCAAACTTTAGGTCTATCCCACGGAACACTAGAATCTGCATCAAAAATTGTACACTTTAAAATTAAATTTTGAGTTATAAGAAAACTTAAGATGTGCCAGGGATTTTTTAATAATCTTATTCGCTGTGCGTGGAAATATAGTTCTTGATAATGTTATACCGTATACCATTTTCTTTTTCAGAATGCAACCAAGATACCTTCTGAGCCTAGTCCCCTGGTAAAGTTGGTGGTCGGCACACAAAAGTTTGAGACTGCTGCTCTGAGAAATACAAATGATCCTGTATGGGAAGAAGGATTTAAATTTCGTGTGGTTAATCCTGAACTACAAGAAGTACTTATTGAGGTAACTGAGTT
>JAHWFP010049193.1:0-11638 GCA_023313725.1 Lithobius niger | reverse complement strand
GTGGTTAATCCTGAACTACAAGAAGTACTTATTGAGGTAACTGAGTTTGTCTGTTAAAGCCATGAAAATTGGTTTATGTTAGTTTCAGGTAACTTTACTAGCTCGTAAAAGTCAACCGACATTTGTAAATTAGATGCTCATTACAACGTGTTTATTTGTTCAAAAATTTCTGATTTCTCCTAAGAAAACAGAATTTGTAACTTTGTGCCTTTTCTGATTAGTAGCATGCTTGCCATTTTTTTCAACATAATTGGTAAAGTATAAGATGTTTTGTGGATCACTTTGTGAAATTTTTTTGACAAAGTCACCCCAAAGAGCCTGAGAACCATAGCCATAACAAGGGAACTTTAACCCATGAACCAAAGATTCTTTGCTTTTCAGGCTCAACCCTTAGACTAAAATAGATCAAACCTTTTTATTTTTTTCTCCTTATTTGGAATGGATTTATTTATTCAATAATTTCTAAAAAATTTGATCATTTTGATGTTACAATGTGCCATCTTAAACATTTTTGGTAAAGAGCTTTTGAATGATGCTAACTTTTATTTTTAAATAACTTAAATTATTCTCTGCTTATTTAACAACACACATGTCTTAAAAAAGCAATTTAGATAAGCCCATCAACTAGAATATGTTACTAAAGCATTCCGTTGCAGCCTTTTTGTGTTCAGTTTGTTTGTTTCTTTTTCATTAAAAACTGGGACGAAAAAAAATGTGGTGATCCTAACACTTTTGTAAGAGGAAAATGCAGAAAGTTAAACTTTTCTTTTGTGTGGCCGTCTTTAAACGTATTTTTCAATGATAGCTAACCTTAAAATCAAAAGGTACTGAAAACTGATTTCAATTGACTAACTAGTAACTACTGAACCTATCTAGTCAATACTATCCAGATGCATTCCCTGAAGAACAAAAAACTGTATTTATCAAAACAAAGCACAAGATTTTGTATTAAATTACAGTGAAACCTGTTTATAACGATAGTTTATTATCTTTGAATATAATTCATTAGGCCATGCAAAGTTAATTGTTTGGTTTACAGGCGCGTGCGGGTGCTTTAAATTTTCGCGGGTCAAAACTTTTTATTTGAAACTTGGTTCACCCGCTAAAAATCACATTTTCGCCAAATATTGACCGTTTTTGACATTCCAGTACACCATTTAACCGCCTCGAAACGAGCTTTCCAATGGTGCCAATTTCAAACCTCTAGCTCATACCACTAAGAAGTTATTTAACAAAAACTAAATAACTTTGAATATTAGATGACATAAATAACATATTTAACAATATCATATTTTTTTTAGGCTGACTTCATATTCTTTCAGCTTTGAGCTAGATACATGTCAAAGAAATGTGGTTAGTTAAATTAAATAAAAAATAAAATAAAATGCCTGGTTGCCTGTTGCTTCAATTTGCAACCTCGCCCGTAATCCAAACAATTAACTTTGCATGGCCTAACTCACATTTTCTATTTTATGCAAATTAGGATTTGATAAAACAGTGTTGTTCTGACTCACCAGGTCTGAGGGAACCAGGTACCTAGGCGAAATTAAAATAACACCACAATTTCGCTTAAATTCACAACACGGACTCACACTTACTCCAGCAAATTTTCAATACCACCCAGATATTTTCGTCAGGCTTTGAGGATTTTTACGGCTTTCTATAGCATCATCATCTTCATCCACTAAAACGCTGACTACTTTGCTTACTTTTGCGTTTGAATTTGCCCGTAACCGCAACCACCCGTATTTATTGGGCTGTGAGCTTGTGAGACCCCATTGACGGTTCAACTGCTCGTCCAGTTCTCTTCCAATTAAGTGTGCAACTTTGGGTAAAGCTGGGCCTCGGATGGTCATCAAGAGCTCCCTGTTCTTTTCATGTTGTTGAATTGCAAATGATTCAAGACAACGGAGAAGGGAATCTCGTAGTGGTGTGCCGATTCCAATACTGGTTCTCCGTGGTATCAGAACCGGTACCTGAACCGCTATCATGATTGGCCGATACTGAGTAGCTTTCAAAAATCGGCACAGACCCCTAAATTGCGTGATACTGTATTGTCACCTACTTTCCCTTTTTCAGGGATATGCGATAGTTGAAATGAAATATCTTAGAGATCTTGGAACAAAAAAATTAATTTCAGTAGCTTTAATCATCGTAAAACTGTGCTTGTAGTAGAAACCGCGTTCTTATTGGGGCACTTACGTGTTAAACACCAACTTTTGTTGAATAGTTTGCATAATATAACCATAAAATCCTATCTAGGATAGGAAATACACTAAGCAGAACAGGTTACGTTTGATTCCTATTTGTTTAGGGATGTCAGGACTTTATTAATTATCATTATTGCTTCCTATTTTCCTTAGCGTTTTACAGCTTGTCAACCCTGCACCACCATTTTGTTTCTAAATCGTGCGTTCGATTGGAGTCAACAGTGCTGCAATAAATCCGGGCTGCAAAAATCTTCAAGTATGCAAAACTTTGCTAAGACTTATGGATCCGGGCTGCAAAAAATCTTCAAGCATGCTCTTATTTAACCATTTTTTTTTTATTAAATTTATTTATTTTTTAATATAAGTTTAAAAAAAATTCCACAGGAATAAATCCAGAAAACAGGAATAAATCCAGAAAACAAAATTTTAAATCATATCAGCTTCACTAAATGCTTGGACCAATCCAAGAAGCAAAGATCCTATTGCAGGTCCAAGACAGAATTAAAAAAATTGTGTTTCAACTTTCTGCTTATTTGCTACAGCAGAACCCTTGAAGCCCTTAACTTACTTAATTCATTAGTATTAATTTTTTTTCTATTCGTTGTGGTACTGCCATGTGGTAATCGGAACCGTGCATAACTGGTTTATTGGTATCGGAACCGGAATCGGAATTATATGGTATCGGTACACCACTAGAATCTTGTGCAGAATTCGACTTGAGAAGAGTACTCGTGCTTTTCCAGCCAGTCTCAACTGAGTGTGCTAGGTGAAATGTCACCTTCATTTTTATTTTTAATGTGTAAATTGTGTAAACACGAAATGTCTTTATAAAGTGATGTGGGATTTTCTGAGTAATTTTGTAGCCACGACTAGCAAACCATCTCATTCATAAACAATCACTTTGTAAGAATTGCTTGACGTGCTTTAAAAATATTAAAAAACTTGCGAATTTTTGGCAATTTGAATAATGTTAAGACTACAATCTTCCTCCATCATCACACAATTTCATATAGAAGACACTCACGCAGTCTTGCTAATTTTCGACAGCAATGCTACTGACATCATCAGGCTCTTCAAAGGTAAAATTAGAAAGGGAGTTGAAGGGGCGAGGAGCGTATCTAGGGTGAGAGTTGAAGGGGCGAGGAGAGTATCAACCATACAAGCAACCGATGGCTACGAAGAGGGGAATACCATACAACTCCAGAGGCCACCCAAGTGACCAACTAAACGCAATTGCGCAGAACGAGTTTGTGAGGCTAATGCGTAACTCAATGAATTTGGAAGTAGCAGGTCCACACCTATATGAGGCAAAAGGAAGTTTCTCCATTTGGGCTACCCAGCTAGACAGCTGAATAGAATGAAGAAAAAGGCTGTTTGTATTGTTGCAACGGAGAGGAAGAATGCCAATAGAGTACGCATGAGGGAGAGTGTTTCAAAGGTAGATTGTCGGATTGTAAGCCTTACCTACCAGGAGGGTGTGAGTGGCCCGATACGTGAAATCTTGTGCCGTAATGGCTTTCAAGCCTACCTGCGGAATGTAAAAAGACTAAGAAAACATTTAGGAAAGAAAGTGACTCCTGTTGCAGCTTCAGTTGAATGGGTGACTCAGAAGACGAAGAATGACGCTTTGTTGGCGAATGTAAAGGATACTAAGGAAGGTGTTTACAGAATACCGTGCAAGAGATGCAGTATAGTGTATGTCGAAGAGACGTGGAAAGGCGTGAGGACGAAACTGGGAGAGCATACGGACAGTGTCAGGAGAGGAATGAACGATAATGGCACTGCGCTCCACTGTGCTGCCACTGAGCACGAGATTGAATGGGAGAAGGCTACGCCGCTCATCCGCTTAAACTCTGCAAACGACAGTCATGTAAAGTGCCTGGAATCCATTGTTATACAACACCATGAGCAGAATGGATTCCAATTTATGAATATTCAGGTCCCTTCTTATCCAACCTCGTGTGGAGAGACTTAAGTGACTTTAAGGACTTTTTAGTGTGGTGTTGGAGTGCTAATAGCAGCATGAAGGGCCCACTACCTTGTAAATAGGGGAGGGTATGTGTTCTGCCAAATTCAAATCTTGGCAAAGAGACACGGCGCCAAACTTTTTAAACACCGATGCAACACCACCCTTCGACAGCACACTCTTTCCTTTCGTGTATTGAACACTTGGAATAAGCTACCACCACACGTTGTCAGTGCAACCTCTGTTCTGCAATTCAAGCAGCGCCTTGACACAGTGCTCCCAAATTTTATCAGCCCCTATTGTTACAAGAACTGGTAACTTTGTGGCTCACTCGGTGCCAAAAGCATTTTGTGCTTCCTACCGAGAATCTTTCAATTTCAATTTCAATTTCAACAAATGTGGCCAGGATCCTAACTTAACCTTTGAAGTGCCTGATAATGACAGTAGTATTGCTGTCGAAAATTAGCAAGACTGTGTGTGCGTCTTCTGTATGAAATTGTGCGATAATGGAGGAAGATTGAAGTTTTAAAATTTCTACAACCTTTTCTAGTTGGTTTCTTCAAGCTACAGCCTAAAAGACTTGCGCTTTCACGCTTCCACACTCTTCCTCTCTAATGGAATTTTGGTTGTCAGTATTCAAGCCTCCCTCCACTTCAGAGTTGGCCTCGATTCAGCTAGCCTTGTTGTTGGCACTGCTCACATCTATTGTTGGGCCAACATTGGCATCAACGTCCCCTTATAATTGGGGCATTGGGAAGAAAATTTTGCCATCTATCCTCCAGTTTTTGCTGCAATTTGACACCAACGTTGCCCCAACAATGGATGTGAGCTGTGTCAACAACAACAAGGCTTGCTGACTCAAGGCCAACTGTGACGCGGAGGGAGCTTTGAATGCTGAAACCAAAAAGTCTTAAGGAGAGCAGAGTGTGGAAGTGTGAAAGTGCAAGTCTCTTAGACTGTAGCCTGAAGAAGATAACTAGAAAAGTTGCAGAAAATTCGTAAGGTTTTGCTAAAAGCTTCAACAGTATTGATGCTGTGTGTTAGTTTGTGAGTCTTTAATTTTGATTAAAAAGTTGTTAACTACCCTGCAGGATCACTCTTCATCCATCCGGGAGAGAGTGAGCACTCTTCATCCTGTCCAGGAGAAGATACGGTCTTTTTTTTTTGTCCTGGAGTGAGTGATCCACGTGTTCTGACGCAAACTTCTAGAAAATGGTGACTAAAATGTTCAAGAGTTCTCAAACGTGAATCCCACTGAAAAGTTAATTTTATTAAATGTACTAGTGGAAGCCCGTGCTACGCATGGGTGGTGTTTGATGCACCGTTAAAAACACTGGGACGATTTCCTTCCTCATGTGTTTGTTACGGAATGCGTGTATCCCGTCTATGTGTACCCTGGCTAGCAAACACAGTTTCAACTTCGTTTGCTTCATTCCCTCATTCAGCGTATCCCTTGTTCCGGAGTCCATATACTTACATTAGCTATGATTGTTTCCTGCCAAAATGGTTGGAATACGCGTTTGTACATCTGAAATGAATAAATACGCCTTTGTGCATGTGAATTAATAAATACGCCTTTGTACAGGGGAAATAAATAAATACGCCTTTGTACACCTTAAATAAATAAATAAGCATTGGAGACATTGTAAGCGAGGATTAAACAAACGAAGTTTCAACAATCAGCAAGAGGGGGAGCGGACTCATTCTTCCCACGGTAGCAAAGAAAAAGGGCGAGCGACCGACAATGAAAACGGATATGTGCTCCATCAATTACTTGCGGCCGTCTTGGGGCGGCCGTCTTGTGGCCGTCTCGTTGCCGTCCATCCTACGCGACAACTCGATTTTAAAATAGGCAATTGGAGACATTGTAAGCGAGGATTAAACAAACGAAGCTTCAACAATCAGCAAGAGGGCGAGCGGCTCATTCTTCCCACGGTAGCAAAGAAAAAGGGCGAGCGACCGACAATGAAAACGGATATGTGCTCTATCAATTACTTGCGGCCGTCTTGTGGCGGCCGTCTTGTTGCCGTCCATCCTACGCGACAACTAGATTTTATTAATAAAGATGAACTTTTAGTTAATTTTCTAGCAGAAAAAACTTAGCAAAACACGTGTTAATTCGACTATTCCACGATTTTCACCTTAAAGCCTGTTAGATAAGTTGGCATTAGCTTCGCCAGGTCATGTAATAGATGATTTGTATTAAATCATGATAATGACTTGATGAAGGTGGAATGGCTGACTATAGCTTGTGGAACAGAAAAGTTGCCAGTGCCGGATCGGGAAGTGACGTTTAAGGTTAGGCTCCTACTTTCAGTGGCAGACCTAGGCATTTATGAAGGGGGAAGAATGTACTGTTACATACCTACTAAGTGGCCTGGGGGAGTGCTGCAAGCTTCTCTAGCAGGATCTGGGGTAGAGCCCCAGAAACTTTAAATTTTAAAACTTTTGAGTGTCTTTTATGGCTACTGGCGGGCATTATTTTCTAGCATCATTCAAGAAAAAGCGGGCATTATTTTCTAGCATCATTCAAGAAAAAATTAATAGCTAATAATACCTTGACTCAGCAAGTATTTCGAAATTACTGCCTATATGCTAGGATACTTATTCATCAGAAAGAATTTGAAATCTTTAGGAATTTTCTTTACTTCTAGAACATGATTTTTTTCTTCTTCTGAGGATTGCTTTTTTTTCTTTTAGCACTGAAAGTTATAGTTGTATCAGGCGCACTCACCCAAATCTGCTAACGCGACCCTTACTCTTATTTCCGGTTACGACACAGCTATCTTCTTCCAGTCGTCTAGTCAGCCACTTAACTTTCAGCCTTCACCAATTCCTTATGTTTTAAACGTTCCATTGCCACCCTTTGAAGAACTACGCCAGAAGCTGGCAAAATCTAAGGACTGGAACGTTCAACAAATTTGGAAGATAATTTTAACGTTTGTTATTTTTATTATGGCCTTGGGCCAACGTGATACGTGCGTGTGAACTGTTATCTATAACTACAGGTAGAAAGGTTCCTGTAGACCAATAAATTATTGTGATGTTTCTTACTGCTTTATTTTCTTTTTCCAGGTTGTTGACCAACGTACCTCAAAAAGTTTAGGTAGCTTGACCTACGGCGTGTCTCGTTTGCTTCACTGTGATAATTTGGAACAGTCTCAACCTTTCCACCTGAAGAATTCTGGTCCCCAAAGTAAAATAATTATGAGCTTTCAGTTGCGGGTATGTATATAAATCATGCTGATCACTCTGCAGTTTTTAATTATATGGTAATAATGCTGCTTGTGGTAATGCCATCCAACAAAATTGTTTGTTTATTTTATTTCGTTCTGTGAGCTTGGTTGTCACATTTTTTGATAAGATTTATTACTTAGGAAGGTTTGGTCTGGGTGCAGCATGGAATGACAACTTCTTTGCTTGCGTTAGCCTACCTATTTGTATCTTACCTATAATCTTAAAACTGTCAACAAAGCCTTGTCTGGTTTAGATGAGTGTGCGCTCATGCTGCTTACTTTTTGATTGCTCGCGATCGTTAAGGACCCGTACTTTCCGCGATATTTTTAAGCAAAATTTTGCGATAATATTTGTTGCGAGAGTTTTTAAAATGTGCGGTGGAAGAAGGTAATTTTGCGATACAACATGTTGCGAAATTTGCTAAATTTTACAACAAAATAACCATGACAAAATTGTTAACAGAAAATAGTTTAAAATAGGGCTCGTAAGTGGTGTACAATATGAATAAAGTTTAAAAAATGTAAATTCCATTTCAAAACAACTGCCAGTAATGAACAGAAGGCTCTATTTTACTGCAAAGTTAACAAAACTTTATTGAAAAGTCAGTCACAATTTATTTATTCGGGCAAAAATTGCAAATTTTGCGGGAAAATGCAAATTTTGCGATCGCATATTTTCATTTTTGGCTTCAGCAAATGGCGTACACCTCCCCAATTGAAAAATGGGGTCAAAATTCTTATTAGTAAACAAGTTGCGAATTTTGCGATTTTGCAAAATTGCATAAGTACGGGTCTTTAGCGATCGTTCTTTTCTTTGTTTCTTTTGTTTCCTGCATTGCCAATATTTGTTCGTCCATCAAAGCACAACCTGGAAGCAGTTCTACAACAACAAACCACAACAGAAACACAACTATGCATCGAGGTCAGCCTGGAAAACGTAAAGCTCCTGTAATTATGTTAGACGAGGTCAACCCGCACTCTGTATTGCTGCCGATCTCTGCAAAAAAATTGTGTTATATCAACAACCCAACAAGCCTACAGCGTTAAATTTTAATCCAGCTTTACCGTGAAAATACAAGCACTGTTCGACTTAGCTTAAAAGTTCTCGTGTTGACGACGTTAATGACCTGAAGAACACCAATGAGCAAAATGCGAACAGTGTTAACAACAACAGTAGTAACAATGCCTCGATGGAGGGAATAAGCAATGCTTACTGATGAGTTCATACTATTCGGCGTGAGTCGTCCCAATCTGTGACTGATACGACCTTTGTACACAAAGGGTGATGTTGCAATGGCCGTCAATTGTCCTTGCATGGGGGTCTGCAACTTTCTTCTCCTCAGCAAGAGGATGGATCCACTCCAACCGTGGTGCTAGGTCGTTTCCTCCTCCTAACGGGCCACTTCGCAACATTAGAGGCAGCGATTTGCTGTTAGGCCATGTGCTCACCAGCTACAGCGGTGCTGACTTTGACTTGGGAATGGCGGCCAATTCGATAGCGCACAGATTAAAAAAGGATATGTTGGACGATAGAGTATTGATTTTGCATAACTAATTCTCCACTTGCTCAGGCGACCCAGACATCTCACATATACTAGCCAAGTTCGATGGTCTTGTCACTAGCCTTAAAACTGCTGTGCATTGTCAACACCTGATGATGGATAAATTTGTGCAACTCTCCACAAAGGCTCAAGGAATTTGACAAGTATCTGCACAATAGTCTAGATATGAACAGACTCTATTGGGGGAGGTTATCCTTTTCTGTTGGTGTCTCCTAGCTTTAAAAAAAAAAAAAGGCTTCCCAACACGGACTGGTTGTCAACAAGGGCGAAACAGTCTGTTCCAGAGATCTCTACGGGTGAGAGCAGCTTGATTTTAAACGGAACGTAGAATCTCACAAATGTTCCATCAGGCAATATGAATACATCTGATATGTATTGGGTCTCTC
This sequence comes from Lithobius niger, assembly GCA_023313725.1. Lineage (NCBI taxonomy): Eukaryota > Metazoa > Arthropoda > Chilopoda > Lithobiomorpha > Lithobiidae > Lithobius > Lithobius niger. Next base: position 2,278 of record JAHWFP010049193.1, on the reverse strand, counting down.
CAGGATTTCCCAAATGGTGCTAAGTTTGTAACAAATTCAATAGCGATATGGTCTTGTGTGCCCCTACGTTTATCTTCGTTGCCTGTGTAAGGGCCAGCATAGTGCGGTTAACTATAACTTTACCAACGCCAGCAAGAGGCCATTTCATACCATCAAGTAACTTTCTTCACCACTACGCTTTCCATGGCGTGCTACCACCCCCATAAATATCCTGGAACTCTGGGCAGAACTCCTAAACTTCCCTATTGAAGCGGCTGTGACAGAATTAAATGGAAGGTCTCCTTACTGGTTTACACGGGATTGGGGTTGCTGCCACAAGTTTCACTAAAGTGTTGTAATCTACTGTCAGCACGCAAGGGACCAGTTGTGATGTCAGAGCTGCTTGACATCAAGGTATAAAAGGGATACCTTATCAGACCTTTTCGATACTCCCATAGTCCCAGTTGTGTATGTTAATCCACTGGGCTTAGCCACAGGAAAATATTCGGGCAAGAAAAGACTTATGATTCTAATAATTAAGCCTAAATGATCTCGTCAACAAATCATCGATCCCCAACAAGACCTTGGAATTCCTTGGAATCATCCTTGATGCCTAGAAGCAGTGTTTTCCAACGAGAAAAAAAACAGTGCTTTCACAATGTGCTGCTGCTTTATGGCAACAAAAACAAAGGACGAAACTTGAGCTTCTTAGCCTTCTTGGGCACTTAAGTTTTGCCCAAGGATTATCCCAGCAGGAAGGGCTTTTGTACGATGTCACCTCTTGAAACTGGCTTGTTAACTAGAAATTATTATTGGAATGAGACCTCGTATTACTTCGCACCCACATGACTGCCTTCATTCAGACGTGGGACGCCTCCTCTATTAGGCTTAGGAGGATACTTCGCTGGGTACCTGGCCAAATGAACTGCATACCGAAGGGATGGGTGCGTCTATAGCTTTGCTGGAGTTGTACCCAATTCTTATAACAATAACATTGTTGGGACAGGCGTGGGAAAGGAAAAAAAACAAATTTCCACAATGGTAAAGCGCTGCAGGTTACATTTTCAGCAAGGATTAGTCACAGTGAGAACTATCATGCAGTTTTTTAGACTTAGTGCTCAATGCAGGCAAATTTTGCGGTAACAGCAACTCACATTTCCGGATAAGATTACCTAATTTGCTGATTCAATTTCTCGTTTTCTGTTGACATATTTTGGGTATTAGCCCCAACAGCATGCCACCGCCTAGAGCCATGCCCATCATATTTTCAAAATAATCATGCCGTGGTAGCGACGGTAAAACAAATTTCCTTTGTGCCATTTCTACTAGTACTTGACAAGCCTGTAAGACGTGATTCATCAGTTAGAGAACATTGGCTGTAAATGGAGCTGGGTATCCACAGAGTTACGCATTGTCTTCAATCGTTATATTTTTTGTCGCTTACTGTTATTTGGTGCGTAAACTCACACATATAAAAATTAATCTTTGTCTGTGCTGCATTCGGTTCGTCTTTATTATAGCTTCCCATACCACCTTTATGACAGGTTGGGGAAGCGCATCCAGGCCTTGCTACAATCCTTCGTGCTGTGAAGAAGGTCGAGGTTCAAGCCACAACTGCCCATCACGTTTGACATCTTGCATAACATAGTGCAAACTATGAAGAGGGCTGTTATCGTTGTTCATTAATACGATGATGGAAGCAGCATGTTCACTGCAGCCGTTTTTGCATTCCTACGATGTGGATAATTTATGATGCGTGTGCCATTTTCGCCATCTTCGCATTTCCCAGTGCCTTGTGTTGCTCTCTATGCTGATGGCCCTGTCGGCTGTCATCACACTGTACAAATGCTAAAAAAGGATTCTTGTAGACAGGGTGGCATGATGACGCTCTTCTGTACCTGTCTTAAAGTGTTCCCTGACTGGCTTACAAAACCTGTACCAACTTACAGAGCCTTTCTTCACAAGAGGTGAAGGAAAAAAAACTTTTCAGCAAATTCGTCATCAACCAATTCAAGACATTTTTAGCCACCATGTGGGCTTAACTAACAGCTTTACAATGGGCGCTCATTTATATTGGTGCAGCTCCCTCTGCAGTAAAGGCACAAATAGAAGAGCACCGCATTAAAAATTGTTAGCTTCTATTTATTAATACAGCCATTACATTTGGAAGGAGGCTACCATTTTGTAACTAGCTTAGCATCTATTTTTTTTTTATCCGTTTTGTTGCTTGGCTTTATGTTCCCTGTTCGTTGTAGTTTTCTGGCTTCAACGAACGGGGGTACTGGGTTTTGCTCATTTC
>JAHWFP010049190.1:0-24444 GCA_023313725.1 Lithobius niger | reverse complement strand
CGATTATTTCGTGAAATACATTGCAAATAGCGTTCCAATGGTGGAATTAATCTTGCTTTGGCTCACTTAAATCGGCGCCGTTTTCCACCACATGATTTGTCAGCTGGTGTGAGGGAAGAGAACTTCTGGGAGTGAGGTTACGTGATCCGAATGACGCCAGAGATCCGAATGACGCCTAGGATTCGGAAGGCCCGTGTAAAAAAAGTTATTTGCGCCCTGCCCTGCCTTTCTTGCAAGGTCAGCTGAGATAGTAGCTGCGTTCCTCGCTCCACTCAAGGCCTGTCAGCTTCCGGCATTATAGTTAGTGACGGCATGAGAATCAAAGAGGATTGGTATCTGAACAAAATTTATGCTTTAAACTTTAAACACGTAAAGGCATCGATCAAATTGGGAGATCTGGCGCATATTGAGGGCTTTTCACGCATTCACTTAGTTCAGATACAAATTCCTTTGGGTTCTCAATCCGTACGGTACTGGACGACTCCTAGCGTGTCTGTCACTAAACAGAAGCAAGCTGACTGGCCTGGAGGCAAATAACTTTTTTTACACGGGCCATCTGGATCTCTGGCGTCATCGGATCACATAACCTCGCTCCCAGAAGTTCTCTTCCCTCACACCAGCTGACAAATCATATGGTGGAAAACGGGGCCGATTTAAGTGAGCCAAAGCAAGATTAATTCCACCATTGGAACGCTATTTGCAATGCTATTTCACGAAATAATCGGGAGTTGACAAAAAACGATGTTGATTTGGAGCCTAACTTTGCACCTGTTAATTTTACGTATGTCACAAACAAGCGGTCGCATTAAAATGAATGCACGCGTCACTGTCAATTTATTAACTACGTTTTGTTTCGCTAATCCAAGATTTACACAAGCTTCAAGGGGCCACGTGTTAATTTAACTACAACCAGTTTTCGCCTCGCCATGCTTTGATTGTGGAAAGTAATAGAACCAGAGGGGGTAGTCTCAAAACAAGCTTTTTGTGACGAGCCCCTGTGATTAGAACTGCCGAAATTACGAGACGCTTCTGTCTATTTAACCTTGGCGTCGGTTGGCGTGGTCCAACAGTTTTTCGTGTGAGTTATGTGGTTTATTTCAAACACAAGTGGGGCTAAAACAAACACTCGTCTTATTACTTTATTTTATACTAATTAAAAAAATTAAACGTGTTAATTCAGTATTCCACAACTATTTTGTTTGTTTGGCTGTTGGGCAGCTGAATTTGGATGGCTTGCCTGCGTTACTTGTTGTTGCCTAGCAACCAGTAGGCGAGAATGTGAATGATGCGTTGTGTTGCGAGCCTGGTTTTTTAAGATATTTCTACTGGAGTAAACATTTTCTCACTTCACAGTATGTTATGATAGGAACCATAAATTATCTATCTTCAATGTTAAAATTATTTTATTTGTTTTGCGTAGTCATAACAACGTCTCGAAACGAGATCGTATCACATCATTCCCACTGAATTCAATGCAAATACGTGGATGTGCTCGATCGTCGCCAAAGTCTAGGTCCCTGCCCTAAGCTCGTAATATAGCACTGCCAAATCATATGAAATATATATAGAAGCATCCTTGGCCCAAGTGAGTAGCAGCTTTTGGTAGCAGCCAGTATGCGGAGCTAATTCGCACATTTTTGAACAATGAATCGACTTTATCGTAATATTTAATATTTCGCTCGATCGTTCAGAGGTGTTAACATGTTTTTGAACAATCTCAGATCAACTACCGTACTCATTTGAACGAGCGTTCACGCGGGTTTGCCTACTAACCGCAATGCAGGAAGCCGGAGAAACGTCTTCAAGTTCATCTTCCCGTGAACGCTCGCAATGAGAAGTCGATTCATTGTTGAAAAATGTACGGATTAGCTCTGAATACTGGTTGCTACTCACTTGAGCTGACTTGAATCGGTGCCGTTTTCCGCCATGTTTGATTTGCCAGCTAGTGTGAGAGCAGAGAACTTCTGGGAGCGAGGTTACGTGATTCGAATGACGCCAGAGATCCGAAGACGCCTGGGATTCCGAGGGCCCGTGTAAAAAAAGTTATTTGCGGCCTGGAGTGGAGCGAGGTACGCAGCTATCTGGTGTCGTTGTTTTCTTGATTCATGGTTTTGTATGTTGGTAATAGATGGCGCGGTCTGTCTATGGCCTTGCCGGAACTGACCGTGAACCCTCGAATGCTGTTAGAGTTTTAACCAAACGCCTAAATTCAACCAACACAACAACCGTATGAGCCTGACCGAATTTTTGACGTATTAACTACTTTCACGGTAACGTGATTATTTTTACGCAGTGTCTCTAGTCCCGGTTGGGCTGTAACTGTTTCAAGCTTATTTGGACGCGTTGCCGGGACCAGAGTTCTGCGTGTGTGGATCCCGGCAAACAAAAAAACCGTAGTTTTTAGGCAAACTTATATTAGTTTTGGTTAGGATTAGTTAGTTTAGGTTAGGTTAGGTTAGGTTACGTTGGTTAGGTTCACTTTAACACGCTGAATGCCTAGTTTTCAACGAATTCACCGGTACCTGAGTATTTATAAACTGGATCCCGTCACCGGGACCTGAGACACAGCCTTATTTTTATTACTGGTTTTTGGGTTGTGTGGGTGAACCGGAAGACGGACCGGAAGTTGCACCGATTGTACGGAAGTTGGTGTCACGTGCCCAACTGATTTAACGATCTTACATATACTTAACTGCTATTAAAGTGTTAACCGAATACCTAAATTCAACCAATACACTAAACTTTAACGTAGCATCTACTTTCACGGTCTGACTATTTTTATTACTGCTTTTCTGGAATTTCTGTCAGTGAACCGGAAGTTATACCGAAAGCCGACTGCTAAATCTTATATATATGATCTTATATATATGATGATGGTACAACAGCCTGAAGAAAAAATATTCCCCCAAAAATAATAATACTTACGTTTTCGCATTTTAATTATTTATACGGTCGATATTTGGGTTAGAATATAAATTTAAAAAAATATTTAACGTAAATAAACCGTAAAATTTGCTAACACGGAAAGCAGACTTTACCTCAGTTGGCCTTAGTGTTATCATTATGAGTGTAAGAAAGTGTCTGCAGGTGGCAGCATCAATTGAAACCGTTTGAACTCATGTGCTTGCTTGTAACCAATCAAATCGCAGTCTGCGACCTTTTAATTTTGATGACCAATCAGATTCGGCGATTCTTTCCGGTTATAAGCGCGCAACGAACGTTTCAGTCGTTTGAAATTTCCCTTGGTTGCTGAGGTAAGTCGTGTTTGTTGTTCCTTGTAATTTTAGTATTTCTGGGGATTTAAAAATGTCCGTTGGGGGAAAAAACTCAAATGTATCGTTAATGAATTATCCGGTTGTTAACTAGGTAAATAGTTTGCATTTAAATTATGCCTTAATAGTGGAGCGATAATTTGCAAGTCTTATTAAATCGTTTCTGCACGTGGGCTAAAAAGTGACATTCAAGTTCAATGCTCGGCAGATATCCTCAATGGTTTCAGTTAAAATTAAATACTTCATTAACCGTTAACGTTAAAATTCATCATGTGCATGTTCGGAGTCTAAAAGTTAATATTCATGTTTTAACCTAGTAAAGGATTGTAAGAAATAAATTGGTGGAATTCTGATGTTTTGGTTTGATTCGGCTTTTCTTGGCCAAACCAATGAACTAAAATCATGTTTGTTGGCAAACAAAAAATGGGTTTTTAAGTTTAAGATTTCACCCAAAAATTAAATTGTATGATGGAGTTTCGAGTTTTACGTAAACTTGTGTTTGGAGACCAGACCTTCAAGCCCGAACTTATCTAGTTTGGCCCGTTGCTGCTCTGTCAAGTGGGCCCCCTTATAAAACAAAGGGGCTTCGTGTCAAGACGCGTTGAGCCATGCCCAGTTTGGCATTTGTGGGTTTGTGTAGATAGAGAACTAGGTCTGTGGAACCTGCGCAGTAAGTTATCTTTTGTGAGTACAACAAACGGCACTTGTAGCCTACAGTTCATTTTTTTCACGAAATTTTTTGCCGAGATTGTGTTTATGGTGTACCCAGAGTATTTATATTTTAATTTTTAAGTGATGTAAAATTGGTGATTCAGAAAGTGGTGTAGAAGGTTCGGATTCCAAAGGGTTTTTTTCATTTTTTTTTTTTTATATAAATAACAGTAGTTTATAGTAATTCTATTTTTATAACATTTCCTGTAAATGTGGCGTACTCATTTGAAGAAAAAACTGTTAAATTAAATTTTTTTCCCTCTACTATAAAGCTAAACTTGAAAAAGTAGGGGTTTTGTAACACGTAGTGTCTGACACTTAATCAAAAGCAAAAAATTATATGCATGCTAATATTAAAGGGCAATTGCATCCATTTTGACATGCATGTTTGACTTTTGGATCACTTGCACAATAACTAAACACATGAATTGTGGTAAGAATACGTTACTTAACGTCTGATATAACAATTTAATTACTGCGTCACCAAAACACGACAGATTGCCATTGTTTTGCTGGAACGCTCAGAAATTAATGCTGACGATGTCACTTTTCGATTTCGACACGCAGCCGATTGAGATAGCTGTATTGACTGAGGAGCTCAAGCATCTGACGGCCTTTGCTGGCCACTGCACTGCCAGCCAGCTAAGGCCGTCAGATGCTGGAGCTCCTCAGTCAATACAGCTATCTCAATCGGCTGCGAGTCGAAATCAGATCCCTCTCTTGGCATTAATTTCTGCGCTTTCCAGCAAAACAATGGCGATGTTGTGTCATGTTTTGGTAATGCAGTATTAAATTGTTATATCGGACGTACGTAACATATTCTTACTGCAATTCTTGTTTAATTGTGTACGTGATCCAAAAGTCAAACATGCGTGTCAAAATGGATGTAATTGTCCTTTAAAGTGTGAAATGTGTAACACTTTTTGTAACTTCAAATCAAATAGACAAAGACCTCTGGTTCTAGCTGTGAATTCTTAAATATCTTAAGGTTAAATATTCTTACATGAATGACTTTCAGCCTCCCTGTTTAGCAAGGATATTAAAATTTGCAGTGTAAAGGCATGTTTCTCGCATAAATTGCAGTTTGGCCACCAGAGATGTTTTGAGTATCTCGTGTAATCCACCAACTTTAGTGTTCACCTTTGCCCCCGGCACATTTTAAGCCCAACCACAAGTTGGTGAGATCTGTATTCGAAAAAGTGGTATTGTCAAGTTTTTATGTACCAAAACCCATTAGGATTGGTGATACGACAAAGTGGTGAAACTCTGGTTTGGCATGGTATTTACCAGGGGTGGTTTTTACTAGGTCTTAACCACCCTGGGATAAACTTTTTCCCAGTTATTCCCTATTAAAAGATAAATAGGTGTATAACGCATAAAATAAGTTATAATAATGTCTTCAATGAATTCAGAATGTTTGCTGATGCAATGTTTACATCGGAAAATTAATATAATTTTGCTATAGTAAAAAAAAATTATAATTGAAATGCTAAAAATTCTCAATTTGTTTTATTAATGGGTAAGTCCCACAGCAGGTAAAACTGTCGGAGCTCAAAAACTGGTGACTAAATTTTTTTGTGAATTGCTGTATGTGTTATGGATTAGAATACATTACAACATGCAAGTACTAGTCTTACTGAAAAAAAAATCCAAAACACCAAGTCCACCCAAATCTGAAAGAAACCAAATAGTTTTATTGGGATTCCCCTTATTTTATGAAAGTTTGTTAGTTTCACTACATCCGTTATTTAATTTTCGTTTCAAACCATTACTAAGTACTACTATTAGTGTTAATGAGCAGTTGGGCTCCAAACCTAAAAAATGCATGTAATAAAAATAATTATATAAAATAACATTTTTCCCACTTACCTGGTGTTTACCAGGTTTTTACAGGTATTTACCAGTGCCCTGTCCAAAACTGGTTTTTCCCGGGAAATTGCCAACCCTGGTGAAAGTGAGTGATAACATTGTTACTCAATATTTGACCTTGCCACAGCCTTTTCACAAGACTAATGCTTTCCCCACTTCAAAAAGTCATTGCAGACAAACCCCAAAGCAGAATGTGGTGCGATGCGAGTTTGTCGCAGGAGTGCATCATGCAGAAAAAGGGTACTTTCTGCGTCTTTGGAACCATGTTTTGCTCAGTCTTGTAAGGTGTAAACATTGGGAAGTGTCTATAATATCCAGGACTAAATGTGCAATGCAAGCTTGGCCAGAATGCAATTTTGAAATAATCACGTGACGTTTTTATGTATTCAGGAAGTGGCAGTAGAAGCAAGGAAATGACTAGCACTGGTGTAAGGTGTACTGGCTAATTGGCACGTGTTGCTTGGTTGACATTTGAAAGGGTTGGATAGAAAATTTTAACATTGCAGAAGCAGGGTTTTGGGCAGAAAACTTAATCTAAATAGTTTTGTGCATGGGGGGGGGATTAGTTCGCAGAAAAAAGTCGATTTAATGCGTGGAAAGGTTGACTCGCTTGTGCACTGAAAGGTTTTTTGGTAAAAGGTGGAAGCCTGTGCTTGCAATGCTTTGTAGCATGTGGTCGTTGGTAAATGTGTCTGGTGCCCCATTTTGTATTAAGCAGATTTTCTTTTTTTCAGGTAGTATTTTGGCAGATTGTACCAGTACTTTCCCTGTCTTCCGAAAAAGATTTCAACAATGCCAGAAAACGGTCGCATGAAAAATTTCAAGAACAAAGGCCGCGATCAGGATGTAAGTAGTCTTGTCACTTAACCCTTTAAGGACGAATGTGCCTGCTGTATAATCGTTTACAGCTCTTCAAGTTGTATCAAAAACTTCCAGCCAATTACAGTAAAATTTAAACTGGGATATGAAAGCCAGATCATTAAGGATAAAAATGACCGGTTTCATTCCCTTACTCAACTGGGAGAGAAGCGGTGAATTATTTTTTTTTTTTTTTTTTTTTGTCGGTTATAAGTTCTTGATGCACTGCACGCAGTCCTTAAAGGGTTAAACATCAACTTAGTGGGAATAAAAACATGATTCTGCTCACTTTCGTAAGTACTGCAGAGCTAAAAGTGGCACTTTTTTTCATTTCTAGACTTTATAATGTATAAACAAAGTTTTGGTTCAGGGTATCCCTAAAAACTAAGTCAAATGAGAATTTTTTCCTGGGGCAGGCTGCAGGCAATGCTAAAGGTTTTTCAATTTTTGAGTCAAAATCTTTAATGTATGTAACGAAGGTTTAAAAGCAAATCCTTTTTCCGGAGTTCCATATGGACCTTACCATGACAATTGTTTCAATTTGTTGAATTTAATGCGCTGCCTCAAATATAATTTGGCAACAATCCATTCGTGCCGCAAGTGGGGCAGGATGCTGAGTATGCAAAATGGCATGTAAAATATAATTTTAGGCCCGGAAAACCCCTCAAATTGGGGTACGAGGGCCTAGTGTTGAGCGATACCATTAATTTTTCAGCTGGTGCCAAACTTAGTACCCTGGTACCTGGGTTTTTTGGTACTTGCAAATAAGGCTGTATCTGGTATTAGTGCTTGTGGTGCCAACACCCAATTATTAAATAACATTTTATTGAAAAATATGTTGTGATAGTTTTAATGAAAAATTCATTGATTCAAGCTTAATGCTGGTTTCACGACACATTTCATAACACGGAAAATGTGTAGTTAACATGCTATCCAAGTAAAAATGCAAATATAAACACCAAGAAATGCAAAATTGGCTCCACTTTATGCATTGTTTGGAATTCCAATTTTGCCATTGTTGCATCTTTGATTGTTGCACTGCTTTGAGCCCTACAACGTAGGGACTGAATGAACTAATTTAGTGCCTTTTTTGTCTTAAAACTATACCAGTATTTTAAACTGGAGTACACCATGAGAACCAAACCTGTGGATTTGATCCATGAAACCACCTGCGTAGCAGGGAGCTGAGAAAGACAGCTGAAGCAGCATGGTAGTTTCTCGGTATCCTGCTTGCTGCAGATTAGGCCATGCAAAGTTTTAATTGTTTGATTTACAGGCCCGTGCGGGTGCCATCTTAATTTTGGTCCACCCGCTAAAACATTTTCGTCAAATTTTGACCGTTTTTGACATTCCAGTATACCATTTTAACCGGCTCGAATCTTAGCTTTTCAATGGTGCAAATTTCAAACCTCTAGCTCAAACCCAAACCACTAAAGTTATTTGCCAAATACAATAACATATTAGCAGAATATACTATATTTTTTTTGGCTGACTGCGTACTCTTTCAACTTTGAGCTAGTATGTCAAAGAAATGTGGGCAGTTAAATAAAAAAAAAATTTTTTGCATGGCCTTATGTCCAATTTTTTTAATAAAAGCAAATAGGGACAGGGACACTTGAGTCCTGTTCCAAAAGTAGGTCCTACTTGTCAAAATTCTGAAACTTGAAAGTATTGGTACAGCCTAAGTAATAGGTTATTGCTGTCTACAAAAAAATTGTTTTTCAGTGTGCAGTGACTTCAAAATTTATTAAGCAATGTGATCATGCTGTGAAAATCCTAGGTTTCATTGACCTTACCATTATTTATCCTAGTACTAAAGTTGGGATTACAAAATTTATCCAAGATTTAGAGATTTTTTGTGTTGGATTTACTGGCTTTCACTAGGAATGCCAAACGTGGCTTTGACAAAGCACCCTTGATTTTAACGGGTTCTCCAACAATAATTTAGATTTAATGGAAGTTAATGAAAAAATTTAAAATCTTGCATCTAAAAACATTTTATACATTTAACTAGTGAGAAATGGCTTTTTAGCCACTTCAGGATTAAGTCAATGAAGCCTAGAACCAGAACTGCTAAAATATCACTTGAAACAAGCCACAACAGAAAATTTAAAGAACCTGTAAGCCTAGCAAATTTCAGTTTGTTCTGATCTGACAAAGACCACGGTAGAATCTTGCTTGAGCTGATAGTTATTTGCTGATATAACTTCCTAATGCTGTAATTAACATTTTTAGTACTGTATAAATGGCTTCTAACTTTTTCCGAGTGTGAGTGGCTGTAACATTTCTGTTAATGGCGAGCTGCCAGGTTGGCCCTCAATTCGTGCTAACCATGTATGATACTCGTGCGCTGTAGTGTAGCCGACGAAAACTAGCATTGTGTGAACTAGCATTTTATAAACCACACAATTTCGTGCCAATTTTGGTTTGACTGTTCATAACACAGTAAAAAAAAAAATGACATTGAATTATGGCGACTATTGTCACGTTTTATTTATTGAAAATAAGATGCCAAACTGATATTGCCAATCAGTGTCTGATGGGTAAAAAAAAGTTGCCGGTGAAAATTTGACGAGTTATGAAACAATTGCTGATCACAACATGAACGCAGAACCAACTGGGGAAAATCACTTCCTGGTACAAGAAACAAAACATTAATTGATGTAACCTTTACCTATTGCAAAAAAACCATGACCAGTTAATATTTGCATATTTAAGTTTTTATTTAAATTCTTTCATTAGCTACAACAAAAGAGTGGCTTAACTGTGCCATATCAAGTTTACTTAAAATGCAGTGCACGACTTGAATATTTCAAGTTGTAATGCAGCAAAGCAATTTTTCTCCATGCTCGCCCGTTCATAAATTGACAATTGTTGATCCATTGTTGCTGAAGTGGAGTGTATGGACTTGGGGCCTTTTTACTCTTGTAATAAACTTCAACTAAACTGTGTGGCCGTAGCAAAGTAATGTGGTGAATAATTTTTTTCAAAAACAATGTTCCCACGAGCTACGTTTTCACACGTGCGTCAGTTTTGATAAATTGTTTTGTCATAAGAACGCTTATCTCAAAAAAGAGCGGGATTACCTTGCGTAAAATGTTGTAGTTGCAGTTTTTTTTAATCTAACATCTTTAAGCGATTTTAATTATTTGGTGATGTTATTTTATTAACCATAAACAATTAGTTTAGTTTACACATTTCTTTATTGCCAAAACATCTTAACCTGGTAATTTTAGCATTACATTCCTCGAATGTGATGTTCCCTGGAGGTTTCTTCCGGTTTGTAGACGCCTGCTTCCATAGCCCACCGCGCATGCACAGCGCGGTCCTCCCATATAAAATCGACAGCGGGCACGCCATCGGCATTCATTTTCCTCCAGAGGTGTCGCCTCGCTCCCCGACTGTCGTTGGGAAAATTGGATTCTTCCCGAAGATGGACAACGTTTTGGAAGCCCACTCTTCGTCCGCCGCTCGTCCTCGTGCTCTTGTTCACTTCGATCTTGGCAGCCGTTGGGCTACCGCCCTCGACCTCGCTGCACCTACCCGCACAACACCCGCCGAAGCCATGCCTGATGTCGCATCGCCGGACTCCACTCCTCCTGGGCCAGCGCGTGCCGCTCCTCGCCCCACTGGATCTGTCGTCGCTTCGACAAGACCTTCAAGTCGCCAAAGACTCCTACCGGGCTGCCAAGCGTAACCTCCGCTGGGTGACACTCTCCCATTCTCCGACCAAAACTCTTCGCTCGACCTGTCGTCCAACTCCTCCCGGGTAGACCTAAGCATCAGTCGCAGTGTCTTACGAGAAATTGTACAGGACACTGTCCGCCACCTACAGGTCAACCCGATGCTGCCTCCCTCCTGCACATCATCGGTACGGAAGGCCCGCACCCAGGACTGGGTCGCATCCCCCCCCCCAACCTCTGCACCCAAGTGCAAGCTGGATGACACACTGTCGCTCGCCCCTACTGCCGAGAAACGCATCAGGTTCCCGGACGAAACTCCTGACGAAGCCACCGTGTCGCTTGCTCTTCTAAAGACTGTCGAGCAGACGGTCCCGGACTGGTTCCTGTTCAAGCCCTCAAAAGGCACCGTACGCTCCCATCCTCAACCGTGGCCTAACAGGCCTTAGATTCGCCTCCAGAGACAAGGACACCAAGCCCCGCTGCCTCCTGGGTCAGTCTACGGCACTCCTAACATGTCTACTCGGCAACGAAACTTCCATTCTAGGCAAAGGCGATCCCCTCCTTCTCGACACGGAACCCCCGATGCCACGTCCTGGCCGTGAAAACTGCTTCAGATCCTTTGGCGCTGGCGCTGCAAACCCCCGCAGTTTCGTAACCTACCTGGAATGCGAATTCATTTGCAGCGAAATCAAGATAGACTTCGGCACTTCGATGTCCATACCCAAGAAGGCCGTATGTGAAGCTGTCGTCCGACAATCCTCTGGAAGAGCTCAAGAACTTGCCGTCCCGGATTTCCCAACTCTTCCAAAAGGCCAACTTTGCCACCTACCACGCCTTGAACTGGGCAACAAGAGCACTGTTCAACAACGCCCTCCTTCGCGACATCGCCCTGCCGTCGGCAAACAACCTAAACTTCTCCACACGACATCGTCTTAGCTCGGCTCACAAAGGTCTCGCGGACTTGTGGTTGGGCTTAAAATGTGCGTAGAGAAACCAACCGATCCACGAGTCACTCTTTTTCGGGGACAGATCCCGACACTCGCTCCTCATCTTGATGTCTCGAAACCAAGGCTGCAAAAGCAATCCATGCCCTCAAACTGCCCGTTCTCGTGGAACAGACAAGCCCCGCCAACGACTGGCACAAGAACACGGGCATCATCCTTTAGCCGCCCAGACGACACTGCCGCTCAACAACGAAGCCAGCAGCCCTTTCGTTCCGACGCTCCCGCCCCGGCCAACGCTCCTAACAGAAGCGCGCCGCTACCCCCGACCGAAGGAGCCTATTCGCATCCCCCGGGGGTAGAAGAATGCAACGTAAAAATCAACAATGACGCCCTGCACCTTGCTGGCCTCCCAGTCGGGGCCAGATTATGCAATTTTCTCCCGGCCTGGCAAATTAACCACCAACCTGGAAATCCTGTCGATAGTAAACACGGCTTTCGACGTTTCTACACAAACCGCCGCTGTCGCCATCCCCTCCATGGGACTTCGCGCCCCAAACAGCTTCCTTGTCGCACGAAGTTTCGGAGTTGCTACGGAAGAATGTGGTACGACAACTCCACTACCCAGGCCCAGGTTTCTACAGCTCAATCTTCACCTGCCCAAAGAAATCGGGTCTACGCCTAATTTTCAACATGAAACCCCTCAAGTTCATCCAAAACTAAACACTTCAAGATAGAGACCCTAGACTCCATCCGCAAATCATTCATCCAGGGCGACTAGACAGTCACCATCGATCTGGAAGACGCTTACCTTCACATCCCCCTTCATCCAGCAATCGCCCACTACTTTATTTCATCTACAACCAGAAAATCTTAAATCTGCCTCCCCTTCGGCCTGAATGCAACTCCAAGGAGTTTCACCCTACTCCTAAAACCAATCATGGCGAACCTTCACCAGCACCAAATACAAGCCAATGCGTATCTCGACTGGGCCCTCAACAGCCCAGACCCGTCTCAATTGGAATTCTAGGACAAAACCATCAACGTGCTAAACAGCCTGGGGTTTGGTGTAAACCTAGCTAGCAAAGTCACGACTTCTTCCAAAACAAGCCTTTACGTTCCTCGGAGCTTCATTCGACCTACGTTCGGCGTCAATCTCCGTCTCCAGAACGCATAGAGGATCTCCTACATCAAATCTGGCTCTTCCGCCTCCAACCAAGTTTCTCTGCCCGGGAACTGAACTCCATCGGAAAAATGGACGCAATGGCCAACCTGGTCCCTTAACGGGCGGTGGATGGTAAGACAATTCCATCACTACCGGATAGACAACCACTCAACCAAAACAATCCGGACAGACAGATCCCGCTCAACAAGGACTTCCCATTCGAATCCCTCCTGGTGGTCAGACATCACAAACCTGTCGAAATCTGTCCCTCTACAGGAACCATCCGACCACCGAATCTTCACGAATGCATCAAGCACTGGCTGGGGAGCACACCTAAACCAGGAAATCTCTGGCTTGTGGCCTGCCATCCTCAAAGACCACATCAATGGACTAGACCTACGTGCAATCCTCCTAGCCCTCCGGCACTTCCTTCCACTCATCAAAAACAAGGTCGTACAGATCCAGGCGGACAACACAACAGCCCTGGCCTACATCGGGGAAAGAAAGCGGGACAAAATCAAGATCGCTCCACAACTTAATGACGGAAATCTTCAATCTGTGCATCCCACACATCACCCTCCTATAGCTTCACATCCCAGGCAACAGGTATGTGATTGTAGATTCTCTCATGCCTGAAACCACCAGCAGGTGAATGGTGCCTCAAATCCATCTGGGACAAACCGATGCTGGACCTATTTGCCACGAGGCACAATGCCAGACTTCCCCACTACATCAGCCCGATTCCGGACGACTCAACAGTAGCAGTAGAAGCTCTCACGTTCCCATGGCACAACCTGTTCACCTCACTATTTCCACCCTTCAAACTGCTTCCACAAGTACTTCGGAAAATCTAATTAAGCCAGGGTCTATTATCCTAATAGCCCCCCTCTGGCCGTCTGCAGCCTGGTTCCCGCTCCTCCTAAACCTAACAGTCGACACTCCAGAAGTCTCCCTCTTCTACCAGATCTTCACAACAAAAAAAAGAAAACTACACCCAAATCTCCCACTCCTATACTATCATCAAACTCCTCAAAGGCTGGTATTCATCAAGAGGCTAAATGCATCGCATCCAAAGCAACCAGAGAATCGACAAACCATATGTATGACAGCCACTGGTCTAAGTGGATTCATTTGTTAGTTTTGCGATATCACTCAACCCTTCCCAAACTCCTAAGCTTCTTCAGTGGTGTGTTCAACATTGACAAACTCAAGGCTCCACCAACCTCTATCGGTCTGCATTAAACTCGGTCTTCAAAGCTGCTGGTTGCACTGCCCTATTGGAGGACAACCAAATCTCTGCCTTATTACGCTCATACGAAAACTATCGACCTACCACTAGATGTTTCATCACTGACTGGGACCTCTCGTCTTACAATCACTAATGGAGAACCCCTATGAACCCATGCAAGATGGCTCACTCCACCTCATGACCCGCAAAACTTTTCCTCGTAACACTGGCAGCTCGCCTAAGATGCTCAAAGATTCAAGCCCTATCTGCAGACCCGGCATACTGCATCTTCGGCCAGAGTTTCTCCTCGGTCACACGCTTCCCAAGAGCAACCTTTAAAAGCCAAGACTCAACATCCGAACCCTCAACCCATTATATTCCCTGCCCTCTCGAACTTAACTGGAAATGAACCTGAACGCCTCTCCGCCGCTACCTAGCCCGCACACAACACGAAGACATTCGGAGAGGCCGAAATCAACTTTTCCTTCCAGTGGACCTCCAAACCGGCGAAACGGCTGCCATGGTGCCATGCTGGATCAAGAAAACAATCGAAGCGGCTTACGACAAACACGCATGAGAATAGCGGCACACGAAGTAAGAGCTATTTCAATCTTGGGCCCGCCACAATGCCACACCAATCGAAGAAATCCAAGCAGCAGCATCGTGGCACCACCAATCCACCTTTGTCCCACTACCTAAGGGACATGACGAAGGATGAATCCGGACTACACTGTCTGGGACCGATCGTCCCAGCCAGAACTGTGGTAAAACCCCCTTCTGCGCTCAGAATGAAACAGAAGCAAGATCCATCCAGCTAGAAGCAAGACCCTCAAACAACGGTCCTTTTCAGGGCCACAAATTCCCACGAAATAGACCAAATTCCTGTCTAGCCCAAATTGTTCTGAATAAAGTGCGAATTTTTCTTGCAGATAAAGAATTCGTGGGGAAAGCCTGCTTGCGTCCCGGGGCACTCGTACCGACTGCCCGCCACCAACTTTGACGAGGTCAATTGGTAATACTAAAATTACCAGGTTAAGATGTGTTGGCAATAAAACATTTTGCCGGCCCCCCAGCTTGGCCGGCTAAAAATGGTTTCTTTTTGCCTAAAACATACTTAAGGTTAACGCCCGCCCTGCCTCCCCTCGAGTCACCGCCTGACACATTGAGAGTAAAATTAATGCTGAAGCATGCGTGCTGTCGCTTTTATATGGGACGACTGCTGCGCATGCGCGGTGGGCTATGCAAGCAGGTGTCTACAAACCAGAAGAAACCTCCAGGGGAACATAACATTCGAGGAATGTAATGCTAAAATTACCAGGTTAAGTGTTTTAGGCAAAAGAAACCATTTTTAGCCGGCCAGGCTGGGGGCCAGCAAAATGTTCTTTTTATGCAAAGTGGCCTTTAACGCCTTCACATCTGCTATCGGCTTAAAAAAAAAATGAAACTGGTATTTTTTAAAACTTTCAGTTTTAAGTAAACCGAAACTGCGGTTCAGTTTCAGTTACCGACACAGCCCTAAAGACTTAGCATTACACAAGCTACAAATGCGAGGTCAACGGTAAACAGTTCTGCACAAACAACCTTGGTATTTGTAGCTCACGTGTTGTAAGTCTTACTGATTTGGATGTCTTGTGTCGGGAATGCTGCATGGATTTCCTCCACCTTTGCCTGGGTCAGGTGCCTTTACACACAAACCCTACTGTTATGGACTAATATCTAATTCACTTCTGTACATTGTTCGGAAATGTCTTTGTACAGTGATTTGGTGAATTGTTTCTACCAGCCACACCATGCATTGCTTTCTCAATGGAAAATTCATGTTCTTTCATGCTGAAGTGCTCTTAATGCCTATCATTGGCAATGGCCTTACTACAAAAAACTTGGTTCTACCTTTCAGTGCAAACTACATGTGACTTATGCCTTTGTTAAAGAAGTTGAATTTTTGGACACCCTGTAAATTGAGTGCTTGAACCAAGCATGTTGATCTAAACAATTTTTGGAAAATTTTGAAATCCTTCATTAAAATAAAGCTCGTAGATACCCAATTCAACTAAGAGTTAAAACCTCTTCAATTAATTGTACTTGATTTACAACACGATTTTAAATCTTGATTTTTTTAAAATGCGAATCGTCCAATCGTACTATTTTAATGCAATTATTTCATAAGGGAGGTCAAGTTTGCATTAACCTCCACAGCATGCACCAGTCGATGCTTTTTTTAAAAGCAGCTTGGTTTCTGTTTGGGGGGATAAAATCTACTTAATGTTGCAGTTTTTAGATGGAACTGTTCATACCAGTGTATGAAATTTTGGCTTGTATTTATAGGAAATGCGGCGTCGACGAACTGAAACTAGCGTTGAATTACGAAAGCAGAAAAAAGATGACCAGTTACTAAAACGGCGCAATGTGAATCTTGATGATGATCCAGTCAGTCCTCTGCAAGAACGCAATACTTCTGTGAGTCTTAGACCCGATCAGCAATCGGAAATGTCTTTTTATATTGATTATATTAGAAATTGTAAGTAATTGGGTTTTTTTCAGGTATTGCAGATGTCTGTTCACGATATTGTTGAAGGCCTCTCCAGCTCAGACCCTCAAGTGCACATCCATGCAACACAACAGACTCGCAAGATTTTGTCACGAGAAAAGAATCCTCCAATTGATTCAATGATTGAAGCTGGGGTGGTGCCTCGCTTGGTGGAATTTTTGAGTTACGATGACCAGTAAGTTATTTAAGGCTGAAAATGTTTTACGTAATTAAAACTTTCATGTGGAGCAGAACTGTTTTGCAAACTAGAGCTGAAGGCTTTTCCTACAATTGGTGCCTATACTTGGGGAACCTACCCTAAAGTGAGGCGTAACTTTGCGTACGGACGAGGGCTACCCTCAGTTTCAAGTTTACACGACCAGTTTAAGATTTTTTTCTCTTAGTGTAATTGCCTAAGTCATATTTTTTTACCTTAAAGTATGCTGAAATAGTCTAGAGCATATTTTAAATTTTGATTTGGTACATTTTTAAGTTTTATTACACTTTTGTACAGCTACTTTGATAACATCAGCAAAAATTGGTGCACATGAATGACATAGGCTCTAAATCATCTGTATACATAGCACTAGCATGTAAACTAAAATAATTTTGCTACTACAATTTTTTATATTTTATAATAGACTCACAATTTGCATATAGCGTAGACTTGTATAGCCCAAATTTTGGAATTTTTTTAAAACACCAGAAGTGTGCAGAAGTATGATATTGGTCCACTTTAGTCACCACATATGGGTGTAAAAAATTTCAAGACATTATCTCAATTCTGAGTTATATTTTTAGTGCTTGACCACAAGCGATATTCTCTATCCGAAAATCCAGTTTGAATGTGAAATTTAACCTTAAGCAATGCTACCTAACCCCCCCCCAAAAAAAAAAATTTAGCCGTGAAATGTCTGTTAACCCTTTAAGGACGGGTCAAATGCGCCTGCTATATAATTGTTTACAGCTCTTCTACGGGTTAGATTGAAAACTTCCAGCCAATTACAGTGAAACTAAAAATGTGATGTGAAGGCCAGATCATTAAGGAAAAGAATGACACAGGTTTCATTCCCTTACTTCAAGTGGGTGAGACGCTATGAATTTTTTCTAAAAGTTCGTTAAGAGACCTCGGTGCAAACGCAGTTCTTAAAGGGTTAAAAACTTGTAGCATGAAGGGTACATGTTACTGCACCAGAATACCTTAGAAAAAATTTTTTTGATGGGAATATTTTTAGGGTAGGTGCCCCCTTAATGCTTCGGACAATTAAAGCTTCCCCCATGGGCTTTGAAGCACCATTGGGCTAAAATAAAAAAAAGATGCGTACCTGACCAGAGTCTCTATTAAATTTTTTTAGTGTAGTAAGATGTTTACCTGCAACCATGCGTAACATTGGTAAGGTCATAAAAAATGACTGGTCAAATGGGGTTTGGATAAAAAAGGCTACACGAAAAATCTATTCGGAGTGCAGGGCTTTGACTGTTCATTTCATTGGCAAAATATTTTGCTCAGGCATGCAGGAACTGGTTGGACCGGCATGTTATGCTGGGGAACATGGCTAGTTATAGTGCAGTTATGAAGGAAATAAGGATTCTTGTTCAGTTAGTTTAACAATTCTCTTCACTGATGTATTTATAAATTAATATTAAATTTGATCTTTATGCATAAATTTAATGTAAATTAATATACTTGTATTTTAAACTAAAAAAATGTATTAGTTTATGAATAGTACCAGCCAACCCTCTCAAATATCATTCCAGTTGCATTCGCCACTTGGCCAGTAGACCTAAAAAAAAGTACTCGCTGGCCCAACTCTTGACTATGTGTACCACCTTTCGCTTTTGCTTCGAAGCTTTTGTCGAAGACCCTTCGCTCCAGAAGAAAGATGCCCTTGGCGTCAATGCTTTCACTGCTTGAACTCAATACATCCACGCACTCCCTGGAAAAGAGAACTCGTGCTGTCCGCACTGTGCCTCTTCATGGCAACCAACCAAGCTTTCTCCTGTCAAACCTTCGCTGCCAACCGGCTCCCTCTATCATCTTTGCAGCCACCAAGACCTTGGTTGTCATGTCCCTTGCCGTGCATCACGTCCCTTTTGGCCAGCTGTCCCATCAACCCCACGCCTTTACTGCCACTGTCTGCGGCCCTTCTCCAACTCTTCTCGGTCACGCTATACCTGCCTTGCAGCTGCCCGGCCCCGTGCAGATTGCAACCCATCATTGCCACCTTTCTGCCCTTTGTACCAACCGTCTGGGACTGCTATCCCTGCTTCGATCATCAAGCTGCTGCGCATGTTTCTCAGTTCTGCCCTTTCAGTTATTGGCACCCCTTCCAATCACCTGCCGAGTTTTGTCACTATTTTCCAGCTACTTTCCAACCATCGTTCTGCCAGTCATTATTGGACTCGTGACTGTCGTTAACCCTCGTCCATTGAAGCCTCCTGTCCTTTCGTCGCGACAGCTTCTCCGGACTATTGTTTTCTCAACCAACCATCCCTGCTTGCCTACACAGCAATTCTTAGCCTGCTTTATCTTGTGCCTGGATCAAACTTCCAGCAACGTTCATGCTGCCCCTTGGCTAACATTACAGCTAATTTGGGCCTGTTCCCTTTCATGTTTTATGCCAAAGTGTGTTTAGCAAGTGGAATGATCATGTTACCACTGAATGTCAATGCTGCTTCAACTGGATGGCGTTCAACCTGGCAACTAGCTAATTCGGGGAATTCATCCTTTGGCCAAAGTATCGTGGGTCTTACGTGTTGTGTGCATTTCATGTCATTCTGTTGACGCCATTCTCACTCTCAACCAGTCCTTCAAGAGCGCATTTTTTTTTTGCTAGTAAAGGTATGTTAGGACAATTAAAAAAAAAAACCTGGGGAAATTTGCCTGATTTTGATTTGGAAACCTGGGAAAGTAGGGGATTTGCATCACGAAGTTTTAATGCAATCATCTCTTGCTGCTTCTGTGCTGCCAGCTGCCCCTCGACTTCTTCCTTTAAAACTGAAATGGCTAAGCTTTTAAGCGCCGCTCACAGGTCTCGCGGATATGGGGATAGGCTTGAAATTTGTAAAGTCCCAACTTTTCTGGTTAGCTCCCATCAGAACCAGGAAATCAAATCTAATGGAACTGGAAGATTTGTGTCCTCTCCTGTTTCTGATGGGTGTTAACTAAAAAACTTGGACAATGTTAGGTCGTCAGTTTTTTGTGGACCACCCTGTATACGCTTGGTCTTTTAACTCTTCTGCCTGTTCTGTGTGCATCATGCCACTTACACCAGCTTCACAGCTCTTTTAAAGCAACACCCTTTCAGCTTGCAATTCCTCACCTTCCAGCTTTGCAACCTCATGCCTTCATTGTCGCTTCAAGCTGTCATCAATTTCCCTGGCAGCTCTGCTAAACTTTGTTATTCGCTACCTACGATCCTTCACGCTAAATCACGGCAGCTCTTCGGGACCTGCATCACAACCAAGTTTTGCCAGAATGGCTACATCCCTTAACCTCTGCCATGACTACTTGCGACCCATCTTGCTTCATTACAACTTGTACTGCTGCTAGGGATGTGCAAGTAGAAAAATTGTAATTAGTTGAGCCGAGCTGAGTTTGCAACAGAAGAATCGAGTATCGAGCCGAGTTCGAGTATTTGAAAATATTTCGTTTGCAAGTTTCTCTTCAATTTGGTAAGATAACAAAGATGGTGCTTAGCTGACTGTGTAGGGTCATGGTTTTCCAGTTTTAAGGATATAACTTGAATGGTTTAAATTATTAACTTTTAATCTGCACCACTGGAAAGCTCTCGAGACGTTCGATTTAGTATATTGGAATGTAATCTGTCAAAAATTGACGAAGTTATTGCATTTTTGCCAGATTCGAGTTTTTCGAGTATGGACTCGAGCAGCGAGCCGAGTTTGAGTACAAGTTTCGTGCTCGGCTCGGCTCGAATTTTTCGAGTATCGCACATCCCTAACTGCTGCTCAACCGTACCACAGCTCCTTCGGACCCTTGGCCTTCACTCATGCTTCCCGTTTGTGGTTAACTCTTGCCTTTGACTGTGGCTTCCATTTTCACGCAGTTTTTCCCAGAACTTCCGTTTTCTCCGCACCTACTTGTTCCAACATCACTGATTTTGCGCGTCAAACCTGAAGAAAACAAATTCGCTTTTGCTTCAAGGTCAAATTAATGCTACCCCCCCTTTTGCAGCAGATTGAATGAGGTTGGAAGGGGTGCTTTCTTGCAATTGCGATTAACACACCTGGACCCCCAGCATCCACACATTCCAACTGGCAAAATCTTCTCATTCTGGAACAAAAACCTTCAAGAGAATTTAAACCTATTCCCAATTCTCCTGTAATCCCAAGGTAATTTGTGCAGCATCTACTGCAATCTTACCTCGTTGAATCTTAGCTTACCATGAGGATCGTTCAGAGTGATGCCAACCCCTAAAGTCTACGGCACCTTCAAGAAAATTGTCTGCAGTTAATGGGTTTTTATAAGGTTACCAACATGTTAGTGGTTTTTATTGAATAACCTTTCACTGCCTTACCCAAATGCTCTGGCTACTCCACCAATGGCAGGTCAAGACGATAATGTTGGGACGTTAAAATTGATAAAATTTTCACAAAACTTGCTGAAATTTGACCATATTTTATCCACTGATCTTCAGCTGTCCGTGACTTATCACCGTGCGTTACACTGATTCTACTACAGAGCTGTAACGCCTCTTAAGTCCTCCATCCCACACCCTTTCATGAAGAAACACTCGTGACTTCTCACACTGCCAACTGTGAAATCAACCGTCAACGTGTTTACGTGTGCTAAGTAACAAAGGTTAAGTACAAATTACACCACTTTAATAAATTCAGATGCTACGCTATAAAGTTAATAAAAACAAGAACTGAGTTTGCACACAGTACTAGTAGTTAATGGAATAATTAATGAAACTTCAGCACTTGCCAGAGATTTCGTGTGATTTAGTGTTATTTGGTGTAATGTTGGGTTGTCATTTTTTGTAAACCGCCTGGTATAGACAAGGATTGTAAGCTTTGTATAATTCTATTTTGCCCCATGTCATTTGCCCTGGTAAGCGTAGCCTGGCTCGTCCACAAAGTATTCTCTGCTGACTATCCAAACAAGTTGATTGGTATTAAATGTAGGCTTGGGCGTCTGCCATTCAGTACGAATCCCCAAACAAGCAGAAGTTTCTATTTTGCTTGCGGGAACCCTAGTTTCGCCCTTGATGCAAATCCTACTTTCAAATACATTCTGAAATTTAATATGGTAGGGATTATAAGGGATGTGAGAACTTGGCAGTTATCCATCAAGCAGCAGTGGTTGTAGTTTGAAAAACTAGTTTAAAAAATTTACAACCACAAACTGAACAAAAACTAATTTTTAAAGAGCTTAGATTACTCAAATTTCAAATAAAAATAGGCTAGGTCACATTTTGGACTTGGTACTTTGAGAGGAGATGCTACTCAAAACTAAATTTGGCCAAAATCGTGATTTTTTTAATTGTCATATTTGTGATGTACCAGAATCGAGGTATTGTGAAAGAGGGTTATATTATTTTTAATATTTTTGTGCCGGTGTAAAAATAAAAACTTAAAACACTGCATAAAACAATTCTTTGCGAGCCTTTTTCTCAATGCTATGTTTATGCGTTACATGCTAACTAAGGAAATCCAACAGTTTCTAAAGTATGGCTTTAGGCTTAGGTTTTTTTTTTTTGGAGGGGGTGGGGTACATAGCCTACCAAACAACAAGACCAATTTGAGTGGGTGAGGCATGAGCAAGGTTAATTAAAAAAAATTAATATCTTAATGCCTCTATATATTATGTAAATTTATAAATTTGGGGGCCCCTACATGAAATGTATTAATCTTAATCACTAGGGATGCACCGATGTGCTCAAATACTGATTTCCAATATCTTGTGGTTCGAGGTTTTAAAAAGTGAAAATAGTTATTTTTGACTTAAGGATTTCAGAAAGAAAACGAAAGATGTCTGTAGGCCTACAATTTATCACCCGGATATTATAAAAACAGTCAAAAGGATTTAATACAATTGTGTAGTTTCAATGTTTTAAAAACTGATGCCGATGTTTTGATGACCAATGTGGTGTGAAAAGGCTGATTTCCGATGCCAACATCGGTGCATCTCTACTTATGACGTTACCTGACATTAGGTGAAATCTTAAGTGCTGTGAATGAATTAGAAGTAGGTTTGATTTCCCAATGAACTACTGTGTTCTTATGGACTGCTAGTTATCAGATTGAACACACGTTCTGTGGAAACTGCAATTTTTGTACCTGGTTAGGTGTGTCAGACTGCTGTATCTAGATGGCCTCTCGGATGGGAGTCATCCTGACAAGTGTAAATGTGAGCCTCTGTATGTACAGTCAAACCTCGTTATAACAATACCTCTTACAACAATAAATCTGTTATAACAATGCTATTTCCGAGGCTCTTTAAGCAGCAATGCATGCAAAAGTGATTGTTTATAACAATAAACCTGATATAATTTACTTTGCGAGGACCCTTGGACATCGTTATAAAGAAGTTTCACTGTATATAGCTCTAACGCACATTTTTTTTTTCTTAGGCCAATTCTCCAATTTGAGGCATCCTGGGCCTTGACCAATATTGCTTCTGGAACTTCTGAACAAACTGAAATTGTAGTGTCACATGGAGCAGTTCCTGCATTTATCAAACTTTTGTCTTCACCACAACAAAATGTTCGAGAGCAGGCTGTGTGGGCACTTGGGAATATTGCAGGTAATTTAGCCTGGCAGTTACCAAACTTGGTAACTTGGTAACTCTCTTGAATTGAAATGTATTTTTACTACTAGCCTAAAATACTTACCTGTATTTTATATATGCTTTACAATATTGGAAATGCTACCCGTCCCAAACATGAATTTAATGCACTCTGGGTCCTTGCAACGGCGCTCCCCGGGGCCCGTGTCCACCGCTAGGTGGCGCCCCATTCCCGCTGCTCCACACAGTTTTGTTTGGGACGCGGTCAAGATCGGTCGCAGCTACTACGTTTCTGTAACATGGAAGTCATCATTAACCCCAAAAAACGGGCGATCTGCCCTGGGAATGCGTCGGGTAAATGTTCGAACAAACTTTATCATCGTGATCCCCACCCACGGTGTCGCAGATGCAGGGTTTGTAACTTTGGTTCTTTCAAATGTGCCGAGTGGTGTAACACAACGGACCCGAAGATTGTGGCGGCCATCGAAGCTACGTGGGCCGATTCGGACCGTCGGCAGGATTTGCGACGAAAAGAACGTGAGTTGGCAAAACAGGCGGCGAACAATCGTGCACTTATCGACCCAGATCAATTTTTGGTGAGTGAAGTGGACTCTTGTGGTTCGGAAAACGTGGACGAAACAGTGGCGACCATCGGACAGGTCGCGGACACGTCCTTTGTTAGGCGGCTGCCCGGGACAGGCGACGCGCCCGGACAGGAAGTGAGCTTGGCCAACATGGTGGCGCGTATGGTGTCCGAGCAGATGGCAGCGCTAGAATCGACACGTAAGATGGAGACGGAGGAGGTCGAACGTCGGCGTGCCCTCGAAACCCAAAAAGGTATTTTGGAAACTTTCGAAAGTTATTTTGGGACGAAAGAGTCGCCAAAATTACCGGTGGGAGCTACCATGAACACGGGAGGACAGTCCAGTGCCCGGCAACGTTCATTCACGCCGACGGGGTCGCCGCCACGGACTACCGTAAGTGTTGGTTGTGATGCCGATGAATCATCACCAAAAAGGAGGAGAGTGTTGGATACAGTACTCGGCATGGGTGCGGAGGCCGCGGGCAACGCCCAGCGGCCCCCCTCCCAAATGCCGCTGGGACCGTCCCGGACAAGCTCCGGGATGGAACCGGATAGAGCCGACCCGCAAGGACGGGCGGACGCGGGGGGACAGGGCGGCGCGCCGCCTTGGACCCGCTCCCAGTCCGGGACAGCGGACACGTGTCCCGGACAGGGCCAACCGGTACAGAGACGGTCCGGGACACGGTCGGACACAGCGGAGAACTACGCCTATGCGGACTATAGCACGCAGTGGGACAGTCGGTGGTCACATCACGGCGGACAGTGGTCCTGGCCCGGGTACGCAGGCTGGAGCGGACAGGCGGGTCCGGGACACACATCGACACCACAGCCCGGTACGGGGTGGAATTTGCCCGCG
>JAHWFP010049188.1:0-11552 GCA_023313725.1 Lithobius niger | reverse complement strand
GGAGCTCTTTGACCCCTGGATGGTACGCAAATAAAGATGAATGATGTGTTGTGAAAATCTGTAAAACGAGGTGCTTCTTTTTCAGCCCGAGCAACCCAGAAACCTCGTGCGAACAAAACAAAAGACAAGCTGGACGTTCACGGGACCTTTTATGTTTTCCACGAAGGTCTTTGAGGGGTTAACGTCATAACATCCGAGGCACAATAAGGGTCAGTCTCTTGTGCGCAATGTTGGGTGGACGAGTGCCGAGCAAAAGGATGGATGGACGGAAGACATCGGGTCCTCATCGGTGGGTATAACATCCAGTCCGTGGACGGGTGGGGGGTGGGGGTAGGAAAACCAGGGGAGTTGGTCGGATTTGTGCCATGCCTGAATCGCAGGCTTGGTTTGGTCACTACACTGCCGCCCTTCCCTTTGCTCAGGGGTCAGGATCTTAATGAACGACGGAGCGTGAGGAGCGGGGGTGGTAAGGGTGGACCATGTTGGCCAAAGCAAGCAACGTGGGCAGGATGAAGGGTGTACGTGGATGGGGGGGGGGGGGGGGGGGGGTGGGGGGGAGGTAAAAGCCAGCTGGCTTCAGGGGGTGCAAAGGAGATGGAGGGTGGGGGAGGGAGTACGGACGGACGTTAATTGCACGGACGGCTGTGCGTTCGGCCGGAAGAGGCTGGGTCGATTTCCTTTGCCGCCTGTTCCCAAGGCGACGAGCGCGTGCAGTTGGGCGGCGGAATACGAAACGATGGGCCGAGGATCACGGGGGAGTAAGCAGCAGGGGTGAGGGAGGGAAGAAGAAGGGGGGTGGTGGGTGGAAT
Organism: Lithobius niger; assembly: GCA_023313725.1. Classification (NCBI taxonomy): domain Eukaryota; kingdom Metazoa; phylum Arthropoda; class Chilopoda; order Lithobiomorpha; family Lithobiidae; genus Lithobius; species Lithobius niger. Next base: position 10,743 of record JAHWFP010049188.1, on the reverse strand, counting down.
GAGAGGTCGGCTTGGTCGTAGGGTGAAAACGGAACTAGAGTGCGCAGTGGAAGAGATCTCCCAGGAGGGGTCAACTCCGAAAGTCCAGGGGCCGTTTCGTTGGATGGTGAGTTGGTCGGTGGTGGCGTGGACATAGCAACCAGCTAGGAGCGAGAAAAAAATGCAATTGGGGGGGGGGGGGGAGGAGCGAGGCGGATGTGGAATGGAGAGTGGACTAGACGGTATGTTGGCGACGGACGGACGGACGGACAGAGGAGAAGAGTCGAGGAAAAACAGAAAGTGCACGCATGCGTAGTCTGAAAAACAGGAAAGGGGAAGTTGCTAGGTTTGGCCATCAGTGGCCGACTGACTTTCTGCAAGCAGCGTCTAATCTCGAGCGACCAGCGGTCATCCGTCAGGGCCCTCGGGTTATCGTTAAAAACAGGCTCCCAATCCCGATCCCCCAACCCACCCGCAAGGAAGCCGGTCTCGTGCTCTCCAAGGAATCGCCGGCCCGTCTCCTTATATCGGCGTTCGAAAAGCCCTCATGAACTCGCTGGACCGAAGATAAATATAAGACAGTAAAACCCTGCGAGAATAACATATGCAAAAAAAGTCTCGAAGACAGAATTAGTGCGAGCGTCAGCAACGAACAACAGTGCAGCAGTTTGGTGTAAGCTTTATTTTTAAGTCTTCGTGGAGATCAGCGTGCAGCTCACTGGTCAGCTGAACCCAAAGTGAGTCATACTTTTTATCAACAGGCTTCATCTATCTTTGAATGATAAAATTTGTTAGCTCAGAAAGCTAGTCACCGTTAGCACAGCCCACCTGTAAGAGACGTCCTCCCTGCCGTCCGAGCTGAAACTAAATAGAGGACTATCGGGCTATCGGACTAGAGGACTTCCTTCCATCGCACCGCAGCTGTAGAGCAGTGACACGACGCAGTATTATTGTGTATAACTCTATGCTGGAGCCTTAATGGGTTAGCTGCAAGGGGCACTGCAGAGAGAAACAGAAGGGCGTCATACATATTTCTTAGACCTAAAACGCGTGATTTTTGTTGTTGGAGAAAACAACGTTATTTTAAGCCTAAGAAATCCGCTCTTCCGTTGTTTTTTCCTCCATTTTTATGTAGTGCACCTTGTAGTTATGCCCTCCAAAACCCATACTGGTGCCAACTTGGCGGCAAATGTCACTGCTCTATAGTTTGTTCAACATTACGTTTGCAGGAAACAGATTGTCTGACTATGAACCCACGTTTTTTTTGCACAACGAATGCAAAAACCCCGTAGATATCACACTTGTAAGAGTCTGCGCAGTTACTGTTAGTCTACGAATGGGACATTTACGTGTTTTTTTTCACTCTCAGTGGAAGGAAACGTGCCGTCATACAGCCAGTTTCCTGCAAACATAATGTGGGACAAAGTATAGGATGATCAAGGCAGGACATAGCCAAGCTGCAAACACTGTTTTGTCTCTGACAGCTCACGAATAACTCAACGATAATTTGTAGACATCTATATAAATATATATTTCGCTGAGGCAAAGGTTTTGGGATGGCGGATGGATACAGAATGGCAGTCGTTAAACAACGAAACTTCAAAATGTGGACGGTAGCAGTGAAAACGGCCGAGCGTATTAATACTTTTACCAGCGAATAAGTTGAAATGTGTACATCGTGCGTTCACTTTCTCACGTGCATTGAGTAAAAACAGTCCGTGTTCCCTGGAATTGGAGTTCAAACTATAGTTCGTTGCGTTCGAGTGAACTGTAATCCTTTTTTTTTTAATTTGTGCACCGTCACAGCTGTGAGTAAGGGGATACGAGCTCAATGCCTTTTTTTTTTTTTAATGGTGGAGCCGTTTCTTGTTCATTCAAAAGTTTCAAGTAAATTACCCTGTTACCAAAATGAGCTACTCGAATGGATGACAGCACAGTATAGCATAAGGGGAAAAAACTGTTGATCGTAAGTCATGCCCATTCGCGACTTGTATCCCAAGGATGTCCTAGCTAATTCGATTCATCTATATTTGTATTTTAAATTATTTTGTTGAGACAATCTAAAGCTCGTATAGATTACTCAATTTTAAGCCCTACTAGAGGTGTTAGAAGCAGAAAGACTTAGGCTATTATGAAAGGAGGCAAAGCCAGTTTCTTGGCTGACAGTAGCGAGCATACATGGGGGGAAGTGGCATACTGCCCTAGCCCTTTTCGAAAAATGCTCTTTTTTTTAGAAAAAAATTTTCCCGACTTTCGCAGTAAAACCAGGCAATCGATATCTGCAAATTTAGTAACAGTTTCCGATGCCTGCAAAAGACATCGTGATCTTTCGTAGCTGTATTCCAGTTGGCCTTAGCCTGAACATGCCTTAAAATACATAAGGGCCTGACTGACGAGGCTTCCATTTTGCCCGGACATGGTCCTTCCCTCGTATCTGCCTACTAACGAAGGTAACTAGCCTCGACAAACAGGGCCCGGAGACGTGTCGCCCACGCGGATGGCATAACACAACTGGCTGGCTACTTTTGAACGACCCAATCACGAAATTTCGAATTATTCTGCATGCATTTAAAGTACAACTTACGTCTTCGAACTAATAAATTTCAGCAAAGCGGCATAGGGGTAAAAATTGGCAAAAGGATGAACTTCGTGCTAAAAGCATCAAACTCGAGGATATGTTTAAGAATGTCACAAAGATCGTAGAACCATGGAAAAATGGCTGCCGTTTTTACGGTTTTTTTTAAAATATATATCCGAACTATGCATTTTTTGAAAGGAAAATGATGTGTTAGAAAGTTGTAAGCATAAGCGTAGCAGCATGAATTGGTTGAAGCATGCACATTGTTTTAAAAGCATTAAACTATGGGATAGGTTTAAGACTCTGTTACTAAGATAGGTTATTGATGTAATTGTAGAACAAACTTAAGGGTCGCCATCTTGGAATCTGTCAAATCCGCGATGGTAAACGTTCTCGTCTACATATCTAACTAATCGTCTGCAATCAACTTTCGATACCTCACTCAGTCATGAGCCTTCAGTTGTTTTCTTTGGACGTTTATAGTAATATCGGAGGCCGGCTAAAAGGACAGCCTAAAGGAAAGCCTAAAGGAAAACCACTTCGACCTGCTTACAACAACGTACGGACCCCATCTCGCTAAATTCAGTACCGCATTTATAGGTGGACAAAAGGGACAATCACGTTGGGTTCCCCCAACGAAAGGGCCCCTCTTAATAAAAAAAAATACAATAATTAAAAGATTATTTTATTAGAAGCAGATGTTATAATAATCTTGCTTTTTTTTTAACAAACGTTTTATAATGCTAAATAAATTCGTCCACAATATGTAAAAAAAAAAAGAAAAAAAAAAGTAGGTTACTCTCCAGTGCCAGATACGGCAGCTTCCGACGCTTTGCCTTGGACCCCGCTAGAGGAACTAACAGCGTTGCCCGAGACTCCCTAGCTGCCTTGTTCAGGCCCTTCGAAACATTTTCCCACTGGGGGCCCCACCAAACCAGAATTGCCCCGGGTGCCCCATGTTTGTTTAAGGTTTACGTTCGTCCTCTACGCGAATACGCAAGCCCTGTATGGTCACCGAATCTCCTACACGACATTGACTGCCTGGAAGCTGTCAAACGTCAGTTCGCAAAACGTGTAGCTAACCTAAGAGATCACCCTCCTGCTGACCGTTTATCTAGATTCGGACTTCAGCCAGTCGAGTTACGTCGGATTTGGGCCGACCTTGCACTGAATTTTCTAATTGTACGGGGTGAGTTGCCAATCGACCTTCCCTTTTTCGATTTTTCTCCAGCTAATCAGACAAGGGGCCACTCGTATAAATTACAGGTATTCGATTCGCGAACTGACTGCCGGAGGCATTTTTTTTGCTCTTCGTGTAGTCAAGATCTGGAACTCGCTTCCGGAGTGTGCTGTATCTGCCACCTCGGTCAGTGCCTTTCTGAGGATCATTCGCAAATTACCACTTTACCATTTCCTTAGGCGGACCTATTAACTAGTTTTTACTTACTTTTTTCTCTTGGGTGCGTCGTAAGCGGCCTTGCGCCCTGCTGTTAACATTGCTTACCAGCAAAAGATACTATTATTATTATAGATATTATCATTCTAAATCCAGCCTAGCTAAAATTTAGATTTTTTCTTCAACCAATAAGTAACGTAGTGCAACTCGCTGAAGCAATGACGGCACTGGAAACGCCAATCATAGTACGAAGTTCAAACTCAAAGCTCTGCATCGTGCCAAATCATACATCAGTCGATCATTAGTTTACTAATGAAGTGCGGTTCTCCTGGATTTGTCGAGGGTTTCCTTAATCCCATCCTGAACGCACAGATAGATTGGGAGATAGATAACTGACATTTTGTGAGTCCGAATTTGGGTTGCGTGTTGTCGACGGCAAGCGGAAGGGAATTATCTCTTTCTCTCCCCTCAAATTCTACCCCCGTCGCCCCCAACTCCCTACACCCCCGCTTTTCTCTCGTGGCAAGACAAAGGGACACTAGGGGAGCTTGGTCGTTGATTGGTCATTGGCGAACGCAGCTGCTGGGTCCCTGTAAACCTCATTGACCCGCTCGTCGTCCGGAGCGTGACCCTGTGGCGGGGAGCAAAGTCCCGTGCATCGAACGGTGGCCGCCATTGTAGATGGCCTACTCCGCCTTCACCCGCCGTCGCCGTCGAAGTCTCTTTGTTCTTACCCCTGAGAACCTTTCGGTTTTGCGTCAACCCCTGCCCGTCAGCCAACGTGCGAGATTCCTTTTCTTCTTCCTTCCCTCTCCCCCAACGCAAAACCGCTAATGACTGCCAAACTTTGTAGGATTTCACTGCCCTTTCGTGTAGACTACTGTTTATTTGGCCGTTTAGCAGATACGGCCAAATAAACTTTTCGATTTAAAAAATAAAGTAGCTGACACGGTGTTGAATGCACGGTTTGCAGCAAAATTAAGTTTCTTCAAATTTTTGCGCACGCTGGCTAATAAACGCTGATTTTCGTTCGCTTCGTTCACTCAATCAGCGCATCCTGTGACACAGATAACCTATCTCAGCGCTAATAATCCCCCTCCCTCCCCTTTTCTTTGATCACTCCTATTGTATTCTTCCATGTTCATGTTAGTAAAAATAAATGAGACGCAGCTGAAGGTGGTCTTGAAGTTGCCCCTTCGAGAAGCATGCTGTCCTGAAAAGCTTCCCCAATGCTTCCCTCCGACCAAACGCGCGGTGCCGTGGTTCTTACTTAACTCTTAAAGGTAGTGCTTAAAAGTAGTAGTCTTGATTTCTACGATCTTATTATGTAGCTTACTTGCAGCCTTAAGTCGTTTGAAGCAAATTAATTCTCGTTTAAATGAACCTGCTCAATTTTGAACCTTATTTGACGTCTTTGACGGAGAAAGACGCCTGGAAAAGGGGTAGGGGCAAACCCGGGATTGCGAACCGGAAACCCTCCGATCACCTCAGAGAGCCAAGATATCGTCAGAGAAAAGACCAGATTAATTAGTACTCAGAGTTGCTGAAGGAGCATGGGTAAGTCTCTCGTTACCGACACTGACTGTAAAAGATTTTAACCAAGGTCCCTTACCAGCTATCATCCACATCTTCTCTTTCAAAAGTCAAGTACGCTGAGCTCTGCTTACTGCTCATCCACCATGGCCACCAAATTACCACCACGATGGCCACTTTAATTCCTTGGAATGAAAGCAATTCCGAACCTCGGAAAAGGTGCCTATTCACCTTTAATTCTATGTAGCACTTGATTTCAACAAGCGAAGAAAAGCGCAAAGAAATTTCTTTTTACTCAAAGAACTAGCCACGTGCCTCCTAAATTACTGAATGTAAAGTTGGTGCGTCCACGTGCACTATGGAGCAAGCGGTCAAGATTAACGATATCACTGTCCATCTAGCAGTTCAAAATCGGCGTTTCAAAACGGTCCATATGCGCAGATAAAAAGCACCCGTGATGTCGTTATGTTTAGCCTTTACAGCTCACTTCCTGGTGCACGTGGGCGCACCAACTTCACACTCAATAATTAAGGTGCCACGTGGCTTGTTTGTTGTGTAAAAAGAAATTCATTTGAGTGTTCCTTCATCTGTTGAAAGTAAGGGCTAGACAGAACAAGATAGCGGCAAATGGCTATCATTTCATCGGTGGCAATCCTCCTTTAAGTCATCTGAAGCACACTAATGCTCTTGTTGATAAACCGGCTCAGTTTTGACCCTTAGTCGTTCTAGAAGGGAATAAAAGTCTAGAAAGGGGAGGGGCAACCCGGGAAACTTCCGATCGCTTCTGAGGCCAAGATGCCACCCAGAAGACGCCAGATTAGACGCCATAACTACAGAAAAAGCATGGTAGTCTCTCAAACTACCCGGGCAGACACTGACTGGCTGGAACTTCACGAAGATTCCCCTTTCCAGTCATCATCATGATCACTCCTTCAGGAAATTCACGATCAGGTCTGCTTACCACTCGTCCACGATGGTCACCAAATGACCACCACCACAATGGCCATTTCAATGCTTCGGAAACTGAAGGCCATTCCGAACCTCACTTTGGCACCTCTGTTAAGTTAGGTGGCGTTAAACTATACAAAACCGGCTCCGAAACGGAATATAAACGTGCAAAATTTGAAAGCTCCTAATAATTAGCCAGCTTTTCTAGTCCCCTCCTTTCGTACGAAAGTGGATCTAAAATCGTCACCATCTTGGACACTGCTGCGGCTGATTTTACTGCGCACGTTTCTGCGAAGGCCTACTTTGTGCGCGCAAGTAGAGAGTGAGAGACACGGCTTTAAAGAAAGCTGTTCGCCGATTTTAGGCCTATCGAGTTCTCTCTCGCCGCAGGAAGCAAAGAAATGCACAACGCAAAACCTTTAAACGCAACAAATAAGCCACTTGACTCCTTAATTACTGAGTAAAAATTTGGTACGCCCTCGTGCACCTGGAAACAAGCTGACGATATAAGTGTCACTAGTATAGATGGCGCAAGATTTTCTTTATATTTTTCCGTGGCGCCATCTAGTGACATCAGTATCGTCAATCTTTATAGATTGTTTCCATGTGCACGAGGGCGTACCAAATTTTTACTCAAATATTAAGGAGTCACGTGGCTTGTTTGTTGCGTTTAAAAGTTTGCTTTGTGCATTCCTTTGCTTCCTGAGAGAAAGAGAACTCGATAGGCCTAGATGCTGCAATGCTAATTTGGTGGCAACCGGTCTTTAAGTTGGCCTAGTCACAATCTCCTTACTAAATGCAAGTTTCCACATTAGAACTACACCCCACCCCATAACTATAACCAAGAATTTATAGGGTTGGGAGGAGAATTTGTGACTGAGGCCCATACTGAAACGTCTTGGATACATTCACATTAGTTCAGTCTTAGTTTATAGAGGGCCCCACTTGTTTTATGAATTTACTCAGTTTTAGCCTAAAATTACACTAAACTAAACGAAACTAGCTTATATTTAATTATTTGGCCTAGCTTAGTTGTAATTTAGTTTACTTTAGATTTGGGCTAAAAAATTAGCAAAAATTAGCAGATAGAACACGTGGCGCCCTCTGAAAACTCGAACTGAACTAATGGGGACGAATCTAACGTGTTTGAGTGGGTACTTTGGGAGTTACAAATTCTCCTCCCAAACCCTATAAATTCTTGCTATAAGCAAGAATTTATAGGGTTGGTTATAGTAATGGGGTGGAGTGGAGTTCTAATGTATTATTATATTATCCCCTGGTGACATTGTTCACCATTGTGTACCCAGCAGGTACACTACACTTCCATGCAGTGCTTTCGCCTGGATCAAGCCTCTGTTGTTAGGTTCACAGTATTGTTGTGTACGCGTCTTGCCTTAAACGAATTAGAAAAAAGAACTGCATGAATGTTTGCCCGATAATGAAGCGTTCAAAATTCGGTTTCCCCCAATAGTGTACGTTCCAAAACCACTGAAGTGTAACGTCACTTTTGGTGGAAACGGTCGCTTCTGGTGTAATCGGTGGCTGAGAAGAGCTGTCTGGATCTGAGAGTGCCTTGCAGCTATCCAAAATACCAAGGGGGAGGACAAAATGGCGGCTACTGCTCGTCGTCTTAAGGAAGATATAATGGCGTGAAATAAACGAAAATTCATTAAGATTCGTACGCAGTACAGTGAAATAAGCTATTTTTCTGTAAACAGGAAGACATTAAGTTAAAGACCGGATATTTGCAAGGCACTCTTATCTGGAGAGTGCCTTTTAGATATCCAAAATACTAAGGTGAGGAGGACAAAAGAGCGGCTGTTGCTCGTCGTCTTCAGGAAGATATAACAGTGTGAAATCAACGGAAATTCATTGAAGATTAATACGCAGTACAGTAGAATAAGCTGTTTTTCTGTAAACAGGATGATATAAAGTTAACGACCGGATATTTGCAAGGCACTCTTATCTGGAGAGTACCTTTTAGATATCCAAAATACTAAGATGAGGAGAACAAAATAGCGGCTGTTGCTCGTCGTCTTCAGGAAGATATAACGGCGTGAAATCAACGATTAATTAATTAAAAGATTATTAGATTAGTACGCAGTACAGTGGAATAAGCTGTTTTTCTATGAACAGGATGGCAGTAGGTTAACGGCTGGCAAAACGGCTGCCATTTGCTCCAGCATAAGAGGGAGACGGTGGTCGGTTCTTTCTCTCGATTGCCGAAGGTAGAAAATGAAAAAAGTGACCGAGGACACAATAAATCGCGAGGAGTATAAATTTCTACGATTGTAATATATATCGTGAACCAAGAGAAGAAATTATCATTCAGTGGGTCCTCATCAATTCTCCTCCTCCCCCCCCCCTCCCCGCATTTGCCTACTGCCAAATACAGCTGGGTTAACCTCCCTGCACCACACTAAATCCTTTTAATTCCGACCCTGATCGGCTTGTCACTGCTGGGAAACATGCCCTCCCATTAGACGGCGATCCTCGTCTTAATCCTCAATCTCTTCCCCCCCCCCCCCGACCAATCCTCCCACTACCACCACGTCCTCCTGTTGCACTCACAAAAGCAAACCCATTCAAAATTCATTAACCTTAAAACTCCTCTCATTAAGAACATCACGGCGGAGTATATGGCTTCGGAGGTGCACGAGGACCTTCCTGTTACAAGTTGGGGTGGAAATCTCCATCTTAAGGCGTTGCTTGTTAAGAGCAAAAATGCCATTTTGTCCTTGTGTGGTGCAATAATAGGCATTTTAAAATATTTTGAAATGTGAATCGAACAACTTAATAAATCCGGTGCATACATTTATGCAACTTTATAAAAACATTCGACCCTTTTGTTTTATTTATTGGTGCCATTTTTGCCATATATGAACCTTAGCGACCGATTACCTCAAAAGCGACCGCTTCCATCAAAAATGACGTCACGTGTCACATGTTTTAGCCCGTACTGTGGTGATTTCTGGTACACGTGCGACTTCTCTCCAACACAACACCACAGTTAAGGGACTGGCAAACCAAACTTACATGGGGGCCTCGCAGCTGGATGAGTCAACCCCAAATTAAGCTGACAGAATTAGGCAAATAGCCTGGGTTCAGTTCTAGTGATATTTTAATTATTTAAAGGAGCATTGGAGAGCTCGGGCTCGCCTGATTTTCATGGGCGACTCTTGCCTTGGATTAGGGCTTTAAATGGCTTAGTAAGTCATTGATCGGTAACCGAAACCGAAACCGAATTTTTCGGTTTTTACTGAAAATCGAAACCGATTCGGATTTTGTGTCGGTTTTTCGTACAGTGTTCGAAAAATAAAAAATTGATCTGTTTCTAATTTTTTTTTAGAAATAATTATCATTTTGTACGTATAAATCAGTCATTAAAAAGGAAATAGTAGAGGAAAATTGTGCCACAGCTAGGCCCATGGTCTATGACGCTGCTGAAAGTGAAAGCAGGAGGGAGTTAAAAGCTAGTAATACTAATATTGCAAGAAAACAAACTAGAAATAGCTGGTTTGGGTGGATGGTGACAAAAACCGAAACCGAAACCGCAGTTTTGTGTGCATGAAAACCGAAACCGGAACAGAAGTCAACAAAATGCAACCGACCCATCCCTATGGCTTACTAGGGGTCAGTTGGAGTTCTAACTGTTTTCCGGACATTATTTCGTTAGAATGGTGAAGCAAGCTAGCTACGGGGCTGCAGTAATACACTGACAACAGGGTTGGTCTAGGTTGAATTTATGTTTGGGGCAAAGGGAGTTCTAGTTCTAGTTCTAGTTCCTGTTCAATTGATATAAGTTCTACACACCGAAAATATTCAAGTAACGATTTATATATTCATACAGAAAACTGTCTAAATTATTCAAACTGTACTTTAACCTGTACCAAGTTGAAGCGAGTTACTGAAAGTATCTATCTTGGACTTGGGGTCGACAATTTTTGGAAACATGTTCATCACATTAATCTTCTGATGACTAAACTTAGAAAAATGATTCCTTTCTTCTATAAAATTAAATCGCTATTGAATAATAAGAACAAACGAATCGTCTTTGATGCATTGGTTACCAGTCATCTTAGATATGGTATTGAAGTGTACGGTTTTGCTTCTTCAACCCTTATTGATAGGCTACAAATGGTACAAAATAAAATTTTAAAGGTTCTTTTCAGAAAACATAATCACTACAAATCTACTAAAGAATTATATAAGGAACACAGAATTTTAAATGTAACTAAATTGAGAAACTTTATTATTATACATAAAAATTACTTTTGCAACGATTTAAAAATTAAAGATGAATTTAAAA
>JAHWFP010049182.1:0-18338 GCA_023313725.1 Lithobius niger | reverse complement strand
GAACTGACCATGTTTAAGGTACGTAGTAGAAAAGTTTTACTGAATCATCCTATCTATATTGGTGTGAGGAATGCTACCTAATAAAGCAATTGACCGGCAATTGTCACACACTCATAAACGATTTAATTTTTGGCATAAATTGCATGTCTCGTTCACAATTTTAAAGGTAAAACACTTACAAACCAGAGACAAACCAGAGCTGATGGTGTGTAAAATTGGCATCGATTGCTACTCGATGTAAATGGCGACTTGACTCATAATTTTTATTAAAGTGTTTTACCGTTTAAAATTTTAAACAAGGCATGCAAGTAATGCCTAAAATTAAATTGTTTGTGAATGTATGACATTTGCTGGTCCATTGTTTATCAGAGTTCAATCCTTAAACAAAGCTATTTCACTGGAAAATTAATTCTGGTTCAATAATTCCGATTCAGTATTGGTTCTACACTTTTGGAGCAATACAAGTATATGTATAGATTTAATTCTAATCATGTGAAATGTAAGGATGGATTGAATACGTACTTGCTGTCATCTGAAATGATTCTTTTATTCACCTATACTTTTACACTTGATTTGTTTGCAGACATGTTGTTGGATATTTCATCTACCTAATCGATCACATTTTGTACAGTGAATGTAATAAAATGAGTTCCTGTGTTATGAAAGACAAGTGTCCTGGGATGTTTATCGAAACGTTTGTCGGTCTCAAATCTAAACTGTATACTCTATCTTTTGGGGATAAATGGAAGGAAGTCGGTAAAGGCATCAACAAAATTATATTACATTCATTCCTCAGAATTTTCTGGAATGTTTGAACGACCATACATATTTTATCGTTCGTGCAAACAGCCACCAGGAGCTTTAACACAACAGCTAAAATATCACACAAACTAATTATCTCTGAGCACTCAGGATCGAAAGAGTTGGATTGCATCCTGTGGGATTAAAATGCTCGCCTATGGTCATTTTCCTACTACAGTAGATGATCTTAGTGTGTGATTTGTGTTTTAGTATGCTTTGTAACTTTTGTTTAATTATGATCTTCAAAACCATCCTGTAGTGTCTATAAATACAACATTTATATTCGTGTCTTAAAGGTAGGAGCGAGCTGTCTGCTATCAAGATTACATCATCTGCTGAGAAATGCAACAGATGTAGTAGTGGAATACCTATGTTATTCTGTATATTAATGCACGGTGGTGACGTCACGCCAACACATCCCAATGCTAAAAGTGTAGCCGTTATATACGGTTAATCTGAAAACCCACACACGTGACCGTGGGTTAATTTTGATAACCCACACTTTTTGATAACCCACACTTTTTTTGATAATCTAACACTTTTTCTGCACTCTACACAACCACTGCTCAACCATGTGATATACTTAGCAAAACTACCGTACACAACATAAATTCAACCAGCACACCTCATTGCAACCAACATAAATAAGCACATTTGCAACCTGCGACATTTATCGTACTAACATGAAAAAAAAAACCTCGCGTAGGCTACTATGCTAGGACCACACCCATGGAGGAATGGCCCAATCCGCCAACCTTTCGCTCCGACAGTACTAAAGCTAGGCTACCGACACTTGTAAACACACCTAAAAACATACGATACTCAAGCGAACAGCACATTTGTAACCTGCCGACATTTTCTGCACTAACACGAAAAAAAAACCGCGCGTACGATGCTAGCCCCCTCCCCACCCCCATCCATGAATGAATGGTCCAAGCCGAACCAGACAACCTTTCGTTCCGACGAAACTAGCCTACTGACACCTTCTAAACACACCTAAAAACCAACGAGACTCAAGCGAATAACGCATTTTATACGCTATATCTTATTTAAACTAACAAAGTAGAAAAACTATGGTTTTACCTTAAACACAAACGTCGGTGACTGGGACTGGATATAGGCACGTCCTCGCGTACGTGAGACTTTCGCAGACAGGAAGTTTAAACCCGAAGTTTGAGTTCAGGAATTTACGTCATGATTCACAAATACAATTTTCAAATAAATTTTTTTTTAATCTCAAATAACTAGCTATGTTGGCTCGACGTCACACCTTAGCATTAAAATACATATCCGTGAGTCGTAGTCGATTTAACGGTTATAATTGCTCTTGAGCTCGAACGGTTAGTCCATTATCTCGAGGCTGGAGGGAAAAACTTGTGGGCTTCGCCCACTCGTGTTTCCCTTCACCCCCTCGATAGTGGACTAGCCGTTTCTCGTTCGCGAGCAATTATAACCGTTAAATCGACTACGACTCACGGATATCTACTACTTACTCAATGTCAGTGTATTAATTACATTTGATGTGCTGTTGAAACTATTTACACGAGATTCGCCCAAAACTGTCATCGTTTAATATTGAGTATGAGAAATATCTTAGCGAAATATTATGGTTAAATATTTATAGGAAAGAATTTGAAGATTTTTGTTGTTGATATAAAGAACCTCAGCATGAACTTCCATGTTAAACGTCAAACTTTGAACTCCTATAGTTTCGCTCAGAATTGACATAAACCAACTAAAATTCGGTAGTTGGGGTCGTGTCGCAACTATTTCACTGCATTACAAACTTTAATGACAACAATCGAACCGTCCGGCGTCTGCAGTATAGCCATTAGTTGTTGTTCTTGTCGTTGTCGTTCTTGTTGTTGGGACTCTTTGCCCTCACCTGGAGACCGAACCACTGAACCGATTTTCAAGTTGTATAGCTTAAAATGTAGGTATGGACATGGCCTAGGGTCTTTCGCAGGCTATTTTAATGTAACTACAATATTCTTGATACGGAAAGCCAAAATGGGCTAAAACGTTTGTTCTCAACTAGAGATCGAACCAATGTTTGTAGAGCTTAAAATGTAGGTATTATCACCGACCAGGGCCTTTTGAATACGATTTTGATGTAACTGCAGTATTTTCGTCGGCAGAGCAATTATTATTGTAGAGCACAGAAATCATCAATATTGTTGTTAGGACTCTTTGCGCTCACCTGGAGATCAAACTACTGAACCGATTTTCAAGTTCTATACCTTAAAACGTAGAAATGGACAAGGCCTAGGCCTTTCGCATGCTATTTTAATGTAACTACATTATTCTTGACACGGAAAGCCAACTGGGCAAGATTGCTCTTACCAAGAGATCGAACCAATGAACCGATTTTCAATTTGTACAGCTTAAAATGTAGGTATTAACACCGACCAGGGCCTTTTGAACACGAATTTGGTGTGACTGCAGTATTCTCCTCGGCAGAGCAATTATTATTGTAGAGCATTGGGCATAAATCTTTAAGTGGAGTAACAAATTTTTGCAAATCGAGCTAAAAACATGAAATTTGGTACACAAGTCTTTCTTAACAGTAAAAATCGAACCATTCATGGACCCCTATGAAATACCCCCAAGTGTCTTTAGCGCCTACCAGTGGTTTGGGCAACAAATTCTTACAGCTCAAGCTAAAACATTAAATTTGGTGCACAAGTCATTCTTAGCAGCATAAAACGAATCAGCCATGGAAAAGGCTCTTTATAACAGTTGATTACAGTAAGGTTGATTAAAAGGTGATTACAGTATTCTTTTCTGTGTTATTCTTGCTGACACAAGAAAAAAAGAAGGGATATTAGTATTAAAAAACGCTTAAGAGTATAAAATACGGATGTAAGCCTTAAAAAACTTAAAGCCGTAGAGGAACAAATATTAGAAAAAGACATGTGAGCCATCAGCGTTGCACTAATACATGTAAAAGAAGCTCCAGCTTGTTTTTTTGGATCGCTGGAGATTCTTTTACACGTGTTAGTGCGACGCTGATGGCTTACATGTCTTTTTCTAATGTCTGTTCCTTTAGGGCTTTAAGTTTTTTAAGGCATCCGTATTTTATATGGTTAAGCATTTTTTTAATACTAATACGTGTAGTTTTCAACGATATTTCAACATGTGATGGTTTTGTATTATCTTCAGCACAACTCAAAAATTTGTGTGTGTTATTTCCAGGGACTGTGAACGATCTTAAATATTTAAGAAATGTTACTCATACCTTGTGATTAAATGATTGTAAGATGTATTCCTTGTTGTTTCCTTTTATTCTCTCTCTATGATCATACTATCATCTAGTACCATGATTACATGATGAAGTTACCAGCAAGGTCATGTTGTTATTTGTGAAGAGATGGCATTACTGGTTGGTTCATTTTTAATTTGTTACTATGATGGTGCTACTAGCTTGTAATAATGTTGCATTTTACATCACTAACAAATTGTATACTGTGGCTCCATCTATGATCCCTTAGCTCGAAACTAAAGCTTGTATGTACACATCATTTCAGTCGGGTCAGTCGATTATATGACAATATAGGAATGTGTGCCAATGCCATCTAGCATCGATTTTCTAAAAATACAAAAATTGTAATTTTTTTCTGTTGGTCCATCTTTTAGCTACTAACAGAACGTACACTATTCGGGAATGACATTGTATGTTATTATTTATCAATAGGTGGTGGTACTGTTTGATATGTGTTGCTACTTGCCAATAGATGGCAATACTGCTTGGTTTATGTTATTATTTGTCAATAGATGGCGCGACTATTTTGAAAATGATGGTGCACGTTATATGTCACAAAATGGCTGCCGGAAATGTCGTTTCGCCAGAAATGACATCATGACTGAAAATGACGTCATAGAACAGAAGTCGGCCATGACACCAGAATTGACGTCATCACGCAAAGTAGCTACTGAGAGTACCCGGAAGTGCACTAAAACCACTGAATTGTAACTGCTTTCCTTTTATTAACACCCACTGGTTTTTCTCTCCACCTATATCACTTTGGACCCGATTATAGCCGAAACGTTTAAACTTCATTTAAGCTACCAAGATTGCTATACCAAGATTGTATACCAAGATGACATTATATAGTTTGTGTTCAACTATATAATGTCAAACCGATATTAAAAAAAATGCATTAACCAATATTAATTGCATTTTATACTAATATAAAATAAATTCACCAGTAATAAAAGTAAATTTATTAAATAATTGTATTTGGCTTAGTCGATATTGTATAATAAAAGCATCTGAGTGGAGCCCTATTACAGTCTGTTCCACATTACGTTTGCAGAAAACCGACTGTATGACGCCACGTTTCCTTGCACTACGAATGAAAAAACATGTAGATATCACACTTGTAGACTCTACACATTACTGTTAATAGTCTACGAGTAGGATACTTACGTGATTTTTGCGCTCGTAGTGGAAGCAAACATGGCGTCATACAGTCAGCTTCCTGCACACATAATGTGGAACAAACTGTACTAAAAATACAGTACAGTTGAGATATTACTTGGTAAATGCTTGACGTTGTCAGTATCAATCTAAAAATCATATCGTATCCCCCGTGAATAATAAATCTTCAATTTTAATCGCACATTTTTTTTGCAGGTCGAAATTTAGTCGGAAAAGCTAAAAAAAAATCACAAATCAGCATGTTTTATAAAGTTGCTCCTTTCCAACAAGAAACTCTTCGATCACTGCCGATCCGAACAGAAAAATCATTCGGTTACAAATTGTATCGACCTGTGATTTTATTAGGGCAGGTTTTTGGGCTAATTTCGTGGGAGTTTTCCAGTCTCGTTGAGAAACAAAGAAAGACTTATCGTTGGAAACAAAACCTGTGTGTTCTATATTCATCTGCAGTCAAAGCTCTCATTATTTTCATCTCTGTGATTCAATTGAAGGTCGTTTGGTCAATATCTGATGAATTCGGTGAGGTGAGCTTCGTAGTTGTTAAACTAACATATTTGATACCCATGAGTTTCGTAACTTTAGCACATGTCTTCTGCTTTTTCCACGCAAAGCGTTTTTGCTATTTAATGCAGTGTGTACTTTCTACAGAATTCTTAATAGCAAAACGAATAAAAAAAGGTCACTTTTTTCTGACAAGTATAGTGCCTCATTTTGCACTAACCTTCATCCAGCTGGTGAATTTCACGGTTTTCTTTTCATTAGACATTGACTACGATACCGTTGCCATTGACTTGGGATACTTGCTGATAGAATATTGCAACGATCTGTTTGTTTGCCTTTTCTTCATCGTTACTGCAAAATTATGCGCAGAAAATTTTTCCGCGGCTAATTCCGAATTTGAAGAAGCAGTAACTTCAGGCAGAAATGAATTGTCAGAAAACCTCGATTATATCCAACATCAATGCGAAAAACTATACAAGCTGGCAGAAGCAATACAAGAAACGTTCTCATTGTTGATTACCGCATTGTTAGCACGGATTGCTTTCGAATTATGTTTCCACACTTACGAAGCTTTAGTTGCCAAAGAATATGATTTTGAAGCCATCTGCTCTTTGTATGTCGCAGCGGTGTTCACATATCGTATATTTGCCATATGTGCAGCAGCTAACAACATTACACTGAAGGTAGGTTCTAGTTACACAAATGTTTTGCTAAACAAATGTTTTGCTAAATGTTTTTATAGGCTTATAGGCTTATATGCATTATAGGCTTGCAGCATCCGTGAAATCACTTAACGGTAAAGAAAACTGAAAATTGTCCAGGAGACACCCACAAGCTTAGTAGCAAAAAAGTTGAAAACGCAGTGTGAACCAAAGTCAGGACACCAAGCCATGACAAAAGGAAAAGAGTGACCTAGAAAGTGACCTTTCACTCATCACTTGCAGGGAAAATGCCACTGGTCTTCCTATTGCCAGAACCAGGAGAACATAAAGAAAGTTCTAGAAAGGAGGAGTAACAAACAATATTACGGCTGTGAACCAGCGTACGGTGGGAACAACAAAGCACTTGGTGAATTGTTCTACTACAAATAATTGCATCCAGTTTAGCTGGATGTTTAAAGCGATTGGTTTTTATAGCTGAGTCAAATAATATACACTGAGTAAAATAAAATAGACTGAGTAAAATAAGATAGACTGAGTCGGCAAATTGATTTGCGAGTAAATCTAAGAAGGCTCTTGTGATGGTTCGAGTCTCAGCAACGATTGCGATATACATATGACTCACCACAATCGAGAAAAATTTGAAGCAGAGTTTGTTACTCCTTATTCTTACGGAACCTTATATACTACTGCGAGGACATTGTGTTCTAACTTATATTCACAGTATGATTTGTAACTTTTTTTTCTCACTTCGTTAATGGGGAATTAAAATTTGTTTGTGTTGTATGATGGTTTTACACTTTGCTTTTAACGTTTTTCTGCTAGTACTTGGTTTATGGGAATTGAAATTTGTTTGTGTTCTATGATAGTTTCAATTTTGTTTTTAACATTTTTACTACTAGGCTGATGGAGATTTGAAATTAGTTCAACTGTATTTTTCCCATGCATGTAGTGTTGGCTATTGGCTTTTATTTTTTATTGTGACTAAAAGCCTTGGTGCTTTATCATCTTACTTGATGACAAGAGTGCACTACACTTGAAAATGTGGCAACTTTGGATTCTTTGACACCTTTCTGACTTTCATTTTTACACATTTACTTAAAAATAAAATGCATTTGAATAGAACTATTTTGTGGATGAGGGAGAAAGATGAAAAAGGCGTCACTGACAGATGTGAATCGCCACAAACACTCCGGATTCAAGATGGCGGATCTGTGTGTTTGACTATACCTTTCACTCGCATCCTTTTATTTATCAAGGCTGAAATACTGCGACTGAAAATTTAAATCTGGAGTGTTTTGATGTATTTTGGGGGGATTCACGTCTGTTAGGGACGCCTTTTTAGCATATGTTAGGGTTATATTTAAAAGAAAAACTTTAACTCGCATTTTTTTTTAATAATATCTAGGCAACGCAAGCTTCATACTGCTTGAATAATATTCGTACGAAAAACCTGTCCTGTGCAGAAGGAATTCAGGTAAGAAAATGCTCACACAGATGAATGAAATTACTGTTTAGTTTTTCTTTTGTGAAATTCGGGTGTTATTGGTAGGATATTTAAGTAGCAATTTTTCAGATGATTACTATTCCCAGCTGGACTCAAGTTATATTGACTGTAATGCCAAGGTTACAAGTGTGGCTTTTTCTCCCTTTATACAGGAGTTTCGTTGGCTCAATTAATGAATTTCTGTTTTAATTAAATATTTCTTTTTTTCAAAGAATTGTTTTCTTTTTTTCCTTACATGTGCAATACTGGTAAATACCTAGAACGGACATCAAATTGCAAAATGTTGGTTGGTTTGTTGGTTGGTCCATTGGTTGCACTTTTGTAGTCTGGGTGGAGCCCAAACGAAAGGTCGGATTGGAATGAAATTTGATACATCGCTTTATGCCACCAGATGGTGTATGCTGCGTCGGAATTCCTTAACTATTCAGGACACCAAATTTATAATGGCGAGTTTAGAAGTAAATTCGAAAAATTAAAATTTCTTGTGTAATAATTGTTCGATTAAACGTCGAATTTTGGCTCAGCAATACTTTTGGGGGGTGTAAAGCGATGTACCAAATTTCATTCCAATCCGACCTTTCGTTTGGGCTCCACAAAGACAAAGTGCAACCAACGGACCAACCATCCAACCAACCAGCATTTTGCAATTTGGTGTCTGTTATAGGCTACGCTTCGCTCGCTCGCTCCGCCAATAAATTTCGCATCCTGAATAGTACAGGAAATTGAACTTTAGAAAACATGGCAAATTTAATTTTGGTTGCTTCTTTCTAGCTAATAACCTTTTTCAATGTAACTCAGTGAAATTGTAACATTTGATCCTTGCATTTAACAACTACAAGAAGAATCGCAACTATAAAAAACAAAAGGATTTCATTAACGGCAAACATTAGTTTCATTTGAAAAAAGAATGCTTGGAGAAATTCACTTTAGCACGGCGACAAATTTTTGTCGTTTACCTAGCGATGGGAATCCCGAATATGAAACCTAAATCGTTGTATCAAGGTGAAGTTGTATATGTAAAAACGAAAGTCTAGAGCAGACGACGTATTTATATCACAGCACGAAACAATAATATGCCTACCTCTAATAGTTTAAAGATTCCTCGTTGTCACATTAATGTGAAGTCTAAAACCGAGACCGTGTCGCATGAAGGAATAGGCCTAACTCTCGAACCCAACTGTTGTTAGCTGCTACTTACGAAATAAAATCGCCAGGCAAAAAATGGGCCTAAAGGCTAAAATTAGGCCTAAAACCTAGAACTAGGCATAAAAGCTAACACATTTTATAACCTACAATTGTGATGGTTATTACTTTTAGATTATATAGCACTGTTGCAGTGGTCATAGATGTGTGCACCTCAACATTTTTGTTGGTGCAAGTGTCAAGTTTTGTACCTGTGGCAGCATTGTAAACCTTTTAAATCTTTTGATTATTGTTAAAAACTATCGTATTGATAATTGTTTGGCTTGCAGTTAAATGCCTGATTATTAATTCTTACTACACGGACTACAATTTGCACAGCAGTTGCATAAACAATGTAAGTATTATTGGTGGCGGCAGCTCAAACAGCGGTTGCTTTATGTGCCTTTTTATTTTTAGTCAGCAGCGAGGGTGTGGGTTTTGAAAACAGGCTACAAATAACTAAACAGAAAATAAATGCTGGAGCAAACGAAAGCCTATTAAAAGAAATATGATACGTAGCTTAGGCCTATACTTGAAACAAAAAAGTTAAAATAAGAACAAGGCCAGCAAAAAGCAGCGGTACGTCACACCAAAAGGCAAACGGCCGAGCTTAGCCGAGTGAGTATTGCACCTGGATATTTTAGGAGCATTGACGAATCATTACAACAAAAACGACAATTTTAAACATAAAATTAGTTTTTACTATCCTAAAATACTCACCTTTATTTTAGCTTATCGTGATATACATGCTCATTCAATGCCCACAGTTTAATCGAGTTTCGCGATACCCACGGGCTGCCCCAGGCACTATTGTGTGAGCAATCTCAGCGCTATTCTGCTGTTTGTCACTTTTTTTGTCGCCCAAGTGCCTGGGGCGGCTCGAGCAGAGCCGGTGGGCGGGTAGGCCTAAAGGTGAGTATTTAGGATAGTAAAAACTAATTTTATGTTTAAAATTATCGTTTTCACTTTATCTGAAACTCCTCACCTTTATTTTAGCTGACTTCGTCCAAAAGGAGGCGGGTCGAGCCCTACTGCGGTAGCACGAAACTGTCCAAAACGACACTAAGGTTCAACCCTCCCAAAATACCAGAGTACTGACTGACCTTATCCTCACTACTTGCCAGGTGGCATGCCCCCTGGAACTGTAGATCCGGCCAGGACATGGGGCCTCTGGTTCCTCAGGCCCGAGGTGTCCCCGAGTTCTCTGTAATAATGGCTGAAAAACACTGACTTGTGTTTCCATGTTCAGGCGGCCGTTATCTCATGGATCGGGATCCCTGCAGCGAAAGCCCACTAAGCCGCTAAAGCTCGAAGTTCGTGTGCTCTAATGTGGTCCGGGATGTCTACGCAGTCTTCAGAGGACGCGTAGGCCCTTTTAATTGTGGCGCAAATCCATTGCGTGATTTTTGCCGGGGAGAGTCTGCCTGCACCAGATGCCTGTTGTGACGCTCGGTCAACTGGTAGGAACAGGGGAATGGCCTCGGCGTCGCCATCCTTTTCCGGGACGGAAGAGGCATGGAGGTAAATCTTTAGAGCCCAGATAGGACATTGAGTTCTTTCCAGGCCTTCGTTCCCCACAACTGGTCCTAGTGCTTGGATGATCACTGGCTTCATAAGTTCATCCGGTTTCTGGGTTTTCGCCCTGAATTTATGGTTGTACAGAAGCGTGACTATGGTGCAGTCCTGGGCGAATCGCAGGTACCGCTTGTTCCTGGCGAATATGCATAGTTCGCTCTGCCTCGCAGCTGTGGCCATCGCCACTAAGAAAATTGTCTTCTGGGTCAGGTAAAGAAGAGATGCATTCCTAAGCGGCTCATACGGGGGGCCTGAAAGGTGTGCCAACACCAGAGGGAGATTCCATTTCGCGAACAGCTTCCTGATACGAGGTTGAAGGGCTTCCAGGGATGGCATGAGACGAGTGAGGACGTGGTGTGACATTATTTCCTGTCTGCCATAAAATGCCAGCACCGAGTTAATCGCAGTTAATCGCTGAACGATATCCTTTGATGGCTGCAACTAAAATTCCCTTGTCGAATAGGCCGACAAAGAATTCCGTGATGTCAGTGACCACTGGGTCACAGGGGTCCAATTCCCTTTCCTTACACCATTCAAACCACCGTTTCCACTTAGACTCATACACCTTGATTGTGCATTGGCGGTGACAGAGCACTAGTTTTTCAATGACGCCGGAGGAAAAACCAGTTTCTTCCAGTTTCCCCTTCACAGTCTCCAGGTGTGAAGATGAAGCATCACGGGGTTGGGGTAAAGGGTTCTTCCATTGTGCTGTGATACGATGTCTTCCCCTAGTGGCAGCTCGATGGGGTTTTCCTTTGACAGCTCTAGGAGGTCCACATACCACGCTGCTGTTGGCCAGAGTGGTGCGATGAGTATGAACTGTCCCCCCCCCCCCCCGAGTGGCGAACTTTGTTCAGAACTTTTTGCAACAGAGCGAATGGGGGAAGCATGTATGCCGACATCCTGTCCCACGACAAGCCCAGTGCATCCGATGCCCACGCACGTTGATCCAGAAACGGGGAGACAAACTGGTCCAATTGCGTGTTTTGGAACGTGGCAAACATGTCTACCACCAGTTTCCTCCACCACTGGAAGATTGCCTGGCAGACACTCTGGTTCAGTCTCCATTCTGCTGGAGCTGTCTGAAGTCGTCTGCAGAACTGGTGTGCCAAGACATTTAGCTTCCCCGGGATGTGTCTTGGGCAAAGACTGATGTCGAATTCTTGACAGAGCACAAAAATCGCCGACACTTCTTCATGGAGGGATCTCGAGTGCGTTCCCCCTCCCCTCCTTATGTAGGCTACTGCTGTGGTGTTGTCCGTCATCACCCCGACATGGGTTCCCTAAAGAATGCTCGCCCACTCGTCCAAGGCCTTGCGGACGTCCCTCAATTCCAAGTTGTTGATGTGAAGTTCTGCTTCCCGAGGTGACCATCTTCCAGCCAGTTGCAGATCCCCCATGAGGGCTCCCCAACCCAGGAGTGACGCATCCGTGAAGAGGGTGTGATGAGGAGTCGGCACGTGTACCGGGACACCTGTCCTCAAGTTTTCTGGTATAGTCCACCAGTCGATATCCTGCCGTGGTAGGTTCAGGAGGTCGATTTTGTTTTCCCAGGACGTCCTCTCTATCTAGTTGTCCTTTCTGAACCAGTGGAGGCTCCTGGCTCTCCACGCACCCATTAGGACTAGATCCGCCATGCAGTCAATCTTGCCGATCAG
Organism: Lithobius niger; assembly: GCA_023313725.1. Classification (NCBI taxonomy): domain Eukaryota; kingdom Metazoa; phylum Arthropoda; class Chilopoda; order Lithobiomorpha; family Lithobiidae; genus Lithobius; species Lithobius niger. The sequence goes on along the minus strand of JAHWFP010049182.1, from coordinate 6,014 downwards.
GCGGCTGAGGGATCTTGTCGTAGTTGATTCCGCCCGAAGAATATCCTGGATTGAAACCTGGAGGTCCCCACTCCTGTCCTCCGATGGTCTGACCGTGAAGTCAGGACTGGAATTCCGTCGCTGGAACCCTTCTGGACTTCTTCTCGTTTACTCCTAGACCCAGATCGCTGGACAACTGACTGACAGTGTCTGTGTGCTCCTGTAGGGTCCTGCTGCATTTGTTGCGGAGCAGCCAGTCGTCTAAATATCCGTGAGATTTCACTTCCCGTTGGTGGAGAAATCCCAAAACCGGCTTGAGGATTGATGTGAAAACATGTGGGGCAGTGCAAAGGCTAAAGGGGAGGACCGTGAACTGGAATGACTTGCCGTGCACCGCAAACTGGAAGAATTTGAACGATGAAGGGTGGAGGGGGACATGGAGATATGCGTCCTCCAGGTCCAATGACGTGGTAAACTCCCCGTCTTGCAGCGAGCGTCTCCATCTTGAAGTGCTCCTGCGCAATGTGTTTGTTGAGGAGCCTGAGATTGAAGATGACCCTTCTTCCTCCCCTTTCTTCGCGATCACCCTTGCTGGGCTGTAGAACCCTGGCGATCCTTCTGGTGTCGACTGAATTGCTCCTTTTGCGAGGAGAGTTTGTCCTTCTTCTTCCAATAGCTGGTCTACGACGTTTAGGAGCCATCTTGGAACCACCTTCGATAGTTTTGGTACTGAAAGAAATGGTGGTCTGTATCCTTCTCTGATGATGGAGAGAATGAACGGATCGCTCGTAACAGATTCCCACATAGGATAGTGGAATCTTAGCCTGCCTCCCACCTGTCGGTGAAGAAGAGCAGGCTGGGGCCTCGATATGTCATAGTTGTCCACTCCGACTTCTTGAGCCTCTCCTTTGTGTTCGTCGTCGTTTCCATCTCCCGCATGACATTGCGCGTCAGTTGGGCGATAAGTCTGTCCTCCTGTCCGGTGCTTTTCAATTTTTGCAGGAGGTACAGATGTATGACAAGATTTAGATTAGGGGTTTGAATAACATCTCTGTAATGTGTGGTGCAGTGGCAACCCGGACCACTGCACTGTGACTGAGGTTGGCGCTAATGACCAAGTTGTCGACGCGCCATTAAGCCTTAATTCCCCCCCCCCTTTGTTTTGGGGTCCGGTCGACAATTTGGTTTGGTCCTGATCCTTAAAATGCCCGCTGCCTTTGCCTCCTCTGCCCCTGTTACCCTGGTGGGAGGGGCCCCTCTGTTTTCGGGACCCCGACGTCGGTTGGGGGTCACGAAAGGGCTCCTGGTTGAAGTTCTTGTATGGAAACCGTCCCTTGTACTTCTGAGGGTGATCCTTCTTAGGAGGGGGTTTCACCTTTCCTCTCAGGTCCGGGGCGATCGAAAGGAGTTCCTCATTGAACAACCTGTCGGACTTATGAAATGGTAAAAGCCTAAGCTTGCCTTCTGTTTCCTTCAGAATCGAAGCGCTCCACTGAGGTAAGCGTCCACTCTTCGCAGGACTGAAATCGCTGTTGATCGCACTCCCCAGTCGATGGTCTCTTTCTGAAAGGAGATTGCCTGTTTCAGAAGGTCTACGCAGTCCCGGACGATCCCTTGATCCTGGCTGTCGACCGGGGTCCTGATAAAGGACTGTAGTGCCGCCAATGCCGCTGAGGCTACCAGTTCGGCGTGAGACGCTGCCGTAACCCCTATGCGTAATAGTCGTTCCTCTGCTTCGAACTGCTTGAGTGGAACACGAATCACTGCTGGCTTTGGGAGGCAAGAGTCGTACTCTATGGATGCATACTCGTGAAGATATTCAGCTTCCTTGAAGGTGTAGTAGTTCCTTGGTTTGGGTGGTTTTGGTTCAGCGGGCCAAAGTTTGAAGTGCCGAAAAAGAAATCCTGTTTACTTGAGTCATGCTGTGGAAGTTCTTTACCAGTGACTATGGGTTTGCCCCCCTCTCTCAGAAGACCTTCTGCGTCAAGGAGAGAGAGCGGTGAAGCATCGTCAATTGCGGTAGAAGGCTAACAGGGTGACGAATGTCCTCGATTTTGGTGAAAGATGCAGTGGGGGGTTCACCTGGGTTTCCGGGCGAGAGATCTGGCCTCGACCGGCAGAATGACGATGGAAGATAGAAATGGACTAGTCTCACAATGCTTTCGAACGCTTCCTTTTTTGACAGGTATGCTGCATCTTCGGTTCCTAATAGATTAGAAGAAGACGACTCACTCGATGAGCTCCTTGAACGTTTCGACGACTGTCACAGGCAAGTTTCCTCCGACATTCTCCTCTCTCGCCTATCGCCTGACCTGGATCTCCCCTCTGATCTAGACTTGGATGAAGGAACCGTAGGCGAGATGCATCTCCTCCTTTTTGGTGAGCGGCTCCGAGACCGAGCTTGCGACCCTCGGCGCCCCTGTCTGGTATCTGACCTGTCCTGGTAGCCATCCCTGGTTCTCGCTGAAGGCGATCCACTCTTTCACTTTGAAGGTTGGTTGCCATCGGTTGGCTGGTCCCCCACTCCTAGACTGATATGGGGCTGTTGTCCCGCCACGTTGTCCGGCCGTGACAGATGGCCAGCTTTCCAATTTCGGCCAGTCGACGACTGTTGGTCCCATGTCAACTGTCGACCCCTTGGTGACGTACGGTCCAATGGCGACTGACTGTCCCTTGACGACTGACGAACAGGGGTGCGCCGATGTCTGCAAGTGCCGTAAAGCACTGGTTTACCCATCCTACGAAATAATGGCTTTGCACAAAGACACAAGTAAACTAATTGAGCAACCAAGACGCACGTCCGTACACGTGCCTGCCCACGAAAAAAGTGACGAACAGCAAAATAGCGTTGGGATCGCTCACACGATAGTGCCTGGGGGCAGACTGAGGGTAGCGCAAAACTCGGTTAAACTGTGGGTATTGAATGAGCATGGATCTCACGATAAGCTAAAATAAAGGTGAGGATTTTCGGATAAAGTGAAACTAAATACAAGTTTGAAATAAATATTTGTTGGCTCCACCTGCAATAGGCCCAAGGCCTGTTTCCTAGTTTACTACTGGGTTGTAAATCTTTATCACCTTATTTCCATACAGTTTGAAGTATGTCTCAGAGGTTACCACCATGAAACCCAACGATCCTAGGGTGCTGTGCAAGATGTTTGATTGAGGCTATCGCGTCAACAACACTTAAAGGAACATCATTTGAAAACATTTTTCACAGTCCTGGCTTTTATTGAAGATAGATAAAACAACCACGCAAGAAAGGTTGAGAAAACATTAGAAATGTTAACAATAAATAAAATTAAAATCATGCAACAACCCCATAAGGATAACAGGGCACAACAAGTAATCGCTATAGAAATTAGTGATATTGGAGATAATAGCAACTGAGTTTCCAGTCTGAAACAAGATCACTCAATCTTAAATGACATATGGCATCTGACATCTGGAATACTGGCGTCAGATACCCCGTTCCTGTAAACATTCTGTTTTCATAAACAATATCATGGTCTGAAACGAAAACAAAAATAAACCCCAAAGATCGGGAGTAAAGAAAGACTAGTTTACCGGATGGGCGTTCTGCCTAGAGAGGCGGTCGGTGCGGTGTTCGAAGCGATATCTGCTGCTAACGCATTTCTGTCAGCTTGTTGGTTCATATGCAAAGCTGGTGCAGGAATGAATAGGCATATCGTTTGTACCATGCAGATCCCACAATCGGGCAGAAACAGAAATTTACCTCACCCCATGTCGCGGAGTAGTGCCATTAAGTTGTATTCTGGGAAAGGAAAATGGCAGAACACTAGTCTTGTGCGACTTCACTGCTTCCATTGTTGCACATGCCTGCACGTAGTTTAATAATTAGTACATGTTTGTTCAAAGGCAACAACCACCACAGCTTCTCGTGCTATTGGTTTGTGTTGCTTGTGCTACATTGTTCTATTTTGCTGTTATCGTATGCAGTTAAGTGCAGTATTGCATTGCTTTTTGAGTGTCTGTACCATAAGGCCGTAAATAATCCAAAAGAGATTTTGATCGCGCAGACTGACGACTGCTTCCTTGCCTATGTTTTGTGTGTCCTAAGCAACTGCATTGGCGCACACTGATAGTTATATACAGGGAGCTTGGATTATACGTAGCTTTGATAGGGTTGACCCACTCAGTTGAACGCGTCTGGCTACAGCAGAGTAATTTCCCGTTGTACAGTATACGGGCGAGATTACCCAAGATGCTACACTTGGTGACGTGTCTGCTTCCACACAAAAACGAAGCCAAGAACACGCTGCTTTATTGTATAGCAGACGATGCTTCCTCTTGCCAACTTTTGCTAAGCTAACGAAGAGGCTTGTTTCTTCAATTAATGTACGTTTTAGGCAAAACTAATAAAAAATGACATAATAAGGGATCATACTATCTTTACTTAACATTAGAATAGACATTTTAAAAACAAAACGAGAACTAACAGCTCCAACAGAACGCAAAAACGACATCGACGATGGATACTTTACTGTTAATGCCAATTCGTGCTGTTACAGGTATTCGTGTAATATCAGGTTTTTTTACATTGAGTTTTAGTTCTTTATTTTTATAGCTTTCGTCCACTTTCATCCATTGCTTTACTGTGCGAAATATAAAAATGGACGAAAGCAAAGAAAAAAATATGGCGAAACCAACATAAAAAAGCTGTAAATGCTGATTATCGATTTCAAACGTTGCTGGAAAATTTGTGTCCCGCATACGGTTTATGAACCTATTCGTTTAGGCTAAAACCAGAAGTAGCTTTCCTTATTTTTTGCTCTTGTTGGTTTTAAAGTTCTTTCCACAGAATACATGCTGGCTGACGAAGTTGCCCCCTCGCTATGTCGAATATGAAAACGGTGAACCACAACATAAAAAAAAAGTAGCCAACAAGCAAGTTCTGGCTTGTCAACAATCTTGTTACCTACAGTATGATATTTGGAATTTTAGCTAACATTGTCTGGTTGTAAGAAATATTTCATATCCAGTACAGCAATTGCACTTTTTGCAATTAAAAAATATGCTAACAAATAAATAAATAAATAAAATAAACCACATGACTAACGAACCATGTTGAACAGTGCCTCAAACTTCAACCAGTAAACCGATAAGCTGCCCACTACATCAGGAGCTTATGAAGTCCTACACATCCGTAGGACGTGGAAGTATTCATGTTTGTTGAACGTTATTCGGGCGGAACAGCGAACCCAGGAACAAGGCACAAACCCAGCTGTTCAACTCTCACTTCATACTCCATCGTTCACACAAGCCAGTCTGCAAGAGAAGCTGCAGGTTTTCGCTTCCAGGCTTCAATCCAGTTCAGTAAACATCACAAGATTCTTATTTTTCCAAATCAATCTTAAGAGGTGTTCATTTTCTAACCTTGCCAGAAATGGCACGATATACGAAGTCTATCCGTGGGCTTTGCCTTGAAACTGCCTCCTTTCCCGTGTCGAGTGCATTTCAGCACAGTCACGGGAAATAAGCATAGTACAAGTGATACTCTACACCTATTCATTAGATTAAAATATAGACATCGTATTTGTAATGTAGGTTATCCCTGAAAATAGTTACTACCTGTTGTTCCACAATTGGCCACACGGGGTTGTGACCCAGAACAAGCTATAACGTGAAAGTGTTATCGTATGCTCTGCTTCATCAAAACATCTAGGATGCCTAGAAATTTTGAGATTCCACTCCTTAACTTGGCGGAGAAAAAGAGGAGGTCTCATCTATATGTACAAGTTGTTTAGTGATTCTGTTAACTTACCCAACCTTTTTTTTTTTTGAAGTAGTGCAGGCAAATATGCTTACACGAGGCTCTTCATTGAAACTCAAAATTATTAATCCCCATTATAACTCTGTCAAAAATTCCTTCGCCCATAGACTTCTGCAACTTTGGAACTCATTACCTGAAAGCATTGTAACAGCTTCCTCAATCTTGTCTTTTAAAATCAAATTGGATGCATACTCTACTTATAATTCCATCTATGAATTTGACGGATAAGATAATTTGCGTA